>CAUYSK010080746.1:0-13008 GCA_963575035.1 Avahi laniger
GCAAAATTTGTAATTGCTTAGAGTGATAGATTTCTTAATGGTTGCCTTAATTAGTCTGTTAATAGCTATAGCTACAAAGTGTTTTTTACAAGCTTCCCAAATCTTTAAGTTTGTAGCGATGTAAGTACTGTGTAGTAACCGCGGCCTGAAACTGCTGTATTTTAGTAACTGTGTGTGTAAACATCAGTAAATGGCTAGGGAGGCATTTTACGCAGTAATTTATCTCTTTTTATGGGGTTGGGGACCCCTTTTATGATTTAATGATTTATGGGAAATGCTCATTTTATGCGCATAGAAGGAGGACGGTGTCATTATGTTGTTATATAAGCGCTACTTTTACTTGATAAAGAGCTAATGTATGTGTCTTTATGTTTATGAAATGTAGAATGTACCCGTGTCATAGCACATTCTCTCAATTAGTATTCGCATGTGCACACGCGCACACACACACATGCACACACACGCACACACGCACACACACATGCACACACACGCACATGCACACACATGCACACACGCACACACGCACACACATGCACACACACGCGCACACACATGCACACACGTGCACACACACATGCACACACGCACGCACACGCACACACACGCACAGTCTCCATTCCTGGAGACACAAGACATCCGCTTCCATAAATGACTTGTTTAGTTAACAAACAGCAATTCTACTGATAAGATGAAACAACATATCGATATTGAGACCCAGTGATGGGAAACTCTTTCTCTTGTGTCTCCAGAGGAGGCCAAGGTCCCCAGGTCTCAGCCCTAAATGCCTGCAGAGGTCAGGCGGCACTTATAGACCAGTGAATTAAACCAGATGTAAAATGAGGATTGGAGAAGACAGGGCTCTTTTAAGGACTTTGTAAGACTTTGTAAGCATCCTGACTTTGAGAGGTTCCATTGCAGTCCTGTTATCATCCATGTGTGACATGCACTCACGCTCCACACTGAAGATGACTAGTAGGCGGGCAGGCAGGTTAGCAGCTAAATCGCAGCTCATGCGCTAACACGGTTTCGTACGTGGAGAGCAGTGGGGTATGCTGAGCACTGTGAAGTCTCGGGACTTAGAACAACAGAGTTTATTTCTCACCCCTGTTACCTCTTTAGCACAGAATGGTTGAGTCCTGTTGCTCAGAGACCAGGCTGATGCTGAAACTTGAACATCTGGGAGTCCTGCCGCCTGGCTCGGGAGGGCTTCGGTGCTTCCCGTGCGGGGGAAAGAGCACTTCACACTCCAACTCCGAAGCGCTCCGGCAGTGAAGGGGCCTCATCTGACTGCAAAGGGGCTGGGATGACGGGGGTGCAGGCGGCCATCGGGGGTGCAGGGAGTGTTCCTGCCACGTTCAGTTAGACAGCTGTACATTTCGGGGGTTTTGCATTTTTCCAACCAACACGATGGTTTTTCACATCACAATCTTTTTTGAGTGATTTTTTAAAAAACCTCATATGCAGAAAATTGAGTTAACCTCACAGTTTGAGGACAGACTGTTATTAACCCCAGCAAAGCTGTTCTTGCTTTATTTTCCACTTTTCTCCTAACGCTAGGCCCGTTTCTCATGCCCCGTGGGCACCTGTTCTAGTGCATTTGATATTGAGCCTTAGATATGCCTTTGTCTTTGTTAAAGAAACATTGCTTTGCAGGTGTGAGTCTTAGTGTGTTTAGCCAGCATCATGCTCTCTCTATCCTTGCTTCTGTTTCGCACCTATATCTTCAGCAAGTGTTGTTTTGTAAGATCTGGGTGTGTTGCCGTCTGTTCATCTAACGTCTGTTCAATTTTCCACAGCATCTGCTTGCCGTCCTTGTCAGTTCCTGGAAGGACACTGAACACTCACAGGTTCCGTCCACTGTGCCCTAAGTTCCTGGTGAGTGAAAGGGCCCAGGGTACACCCTGTAGGGAACAGACCATGTGCTTCCCACCTGCGACGGCTACGGTGGCCTCAGCCCCTCCGCGCACTGGGTTCCCCTGTAGATCTCCGGTGCCAGCGTGCCACTGACCGCTTTACCGCAGAAACAGCGCTCATCCCTGTGGGGCGGGCAGGCTTAGGTCCTGTGACTGGTGGTCCCAAGGCCCCCTGGGGAGGAGTAAAGGAGCCGCTGCCCCGTCAGTGATGCCTGGACCACGCCGGCAACGGAGTCTTCCAGAGAGCTCACGTGAGAGTGGAGAGTCCGGGGCACCCCCATGTGAAGCATCCAGGAATTTGTTAATAATTCCCCCATTAGTTTTGGGCATGCAGGCATTTGGGGATAGCAGCTGAGATCCGCGGACCTAGTTATTTTATTTGGTTTGGAGTATTTCTCATAGACACACGCTGACTAGTTCAAAGCCTTGCTCGTGGGGAGGAGCAGAGCTTAGAGCAGAAATTGGGGACAGTGTCTGAGGGGAAGGGCTAGAAATTCCACACTGCTAGTGCTTTATTTTTTACAAAGAGCACAAGTTCAGATTTAAAAATGTAAATGAATCAAAACAGAAACATTCTTTGATGGTGAAATAAAGGACTAAAAGGGAAGGAAGGGAACAGGCTTGCGTGTGCGCGCATGTGTGTGTGGGTGCGGTTTACGTAAGGTCTGTGCTAACAATTCAGTCACACTTTTGTCACATGCGTGCTCTGGCGATTTGACCGGAAAGACATCTAGGGGTCTCTTGATGCCAAGTTGAATTGTGTTGTGGGGCATACGCCTAAGCCACGGGACACCCTAAACTCGAGCAGGAGCATCTGCAAGATGAAAGCCTTGGAATCTGCCGGAGCCTTTTGTAGTTCACAAGAGGCGTCAGTGTGAAGAATCCAGTAGATGAAGGGCGATTTCCTGACAGTGACCAGCTAGGGCAGGGACTAGAGGTGGAAGACTAAGAAGAGTTAGATGATTTTGCTCATTTTTTGCAAGGTGGAAGTCAGATCGAGGGGGTTGAAACCGAACTCAAAAAAGCTCTCGACAGGTGAAGGTGGGATTGTTGGGGATGTTCCTTTAACGGACTTCCCAGGCCTCGGAGGTGCGACAGCGCCATGCAGGAGGCTTCCTCTCGGGTCGTGGCCAGGTTTGGGGTGACAGTGACTGGCAGAGCTGAGCAAATCCCAGCAGCCTGGCCACCTGCGAACCTACGGGACTCAGCCCTGCATCCCGCAGGGGACGAGACGGAGGGCTGGAGGCCGCAGAGATGGTCGCGGGAGTGTGAACCCAGCGACACGGAAGTCACAAGAGCACTCTGACAGGCGTCCTGCTCGCCTGACGCTCCGACAGCCTGTGGGGAAAACTGGGCAGGTGCGACCCTGTTTCATGCAGGGGCCCGACAAGCTTTATTTTATCTTATTTTTTTGCAAAGCACTAGGGAGCAAATATATGTCACATTATATATATTATACGAATATAATTTTATGTATTGTATTATATATAGGTTGTCCCAAAAGTCGCCATACGTAGGGAAAATGTGTGGCTAAATGTACCTTTATTTACAAAATATTCATTAAAACATTTTACAAAATTTTTCCTTTGTATGGAGACTTTTGAGACACCCTGTATAGTCAAATTATATACTATATAAATATAGTTTATATATTATATGTAAGATATAATAAATATTCACTGTATAGCCCTTTACAGAAAATATCCCATATATATTTGCAAATCATGCATAGTCTCCATCACACATTTTCCTCCCCCTCCTCCTATTCCTTTTCCTCCTTCTCCTCTTTTTTCCCTTATTCTATTTCTCCTCCTCCTCCTCTTCCTTCAGCCCTTTAAAAATGCTAAGCCAGTCCCCAGCCGGATTGAGTTTCATGGGTCACCCACCCTTATTTCAGGTGACAAGGTGTATGGCTCCAGAGTCCCCCTTTCCCAAGCTCTGTGATGAAGCCACCTGGCCTCCTCTCGGTTCTCACTGGAGGCTTAGTCCAACACTTATCTTCTTGACAGAAAGAGGTTGTGGAAACCTGGTCCCGGGACTGTTCCGGGAAAGGCTCAGGACAGATGTCGAACTCCACGGAGGCAGTGAGGCTCTGAATTTGGATGAACTGGTGTGTTCGGGCTCATTCTTTTTTTTTTTTTTTTTTTTTTTTTTTTATAAAGAGTCTAACTCTGTTGCCCGGGCTAGAGTGAGTGCCATTGTGTCAGCCTAGCTCACAGCAAGCTCAAACTCCTGGGCTCAAGCGATCCTCCTGCCTCAGCCTCCCGAATAGCTGGGACTACAAGGCATGCGCCACTATGCCCGGCTAATTTTTTCTATGTATTTTTAGTTGTCCAATTAATTTCTTTCTATTTTTAGTAGAGACGGGGTCTCGCTCTTGCTCAGGCTGGTTTCGAATTCCTGAGCTAAATCAACCTGCCCGCCTCGGCCACCCAGAGAGCTAGGATTACAGGCGTGAGCCACCGTGCCCAGCCTGCCTTATTTTTTTAAAGACAGGGTCTTGCTTTGTCACCCAGGCTGGAGTACAGTGCACAGTCACAACCACAGACCTTAAGTGATCCTTCTGGCTCAGCTTCTTGAGTAGCTATAACTACAGGTATGCGCCATCACATCCAGTTAGTTTTTTTTTTCATTTTTTGTAGAGACAGGGTCTTGCTATGTTGCCCAGGTTTGTCTTGAAGTCCTGGATCCTCTCATCTTGGCCTCCCAAAGTGCTAGGATTACAGGCATGAGCCACTGTCTCTGGCCTGCTGCCTATTTTTTATAGCTTTACTGGAACACAGCCATGCCCACTTTGTTTATGGCTGATTTTGCACCACAAGGGGCAAAACTGAGTAGTTGCATAGTTGAGACTGGCCTACAGAACCTAAAACACTATTTGGTACTTTACAGAAAGTTTGTTGACCACTCTTTTAGAGAAATCACTGCCTTGACTTGGACTACATGAGCTTTGGTTTTCTAAAAGGGGAAAAGGAGCAGATTGTAGAAACTGTAGGTAAATGTAAAATCTGTACAGCAATTCCAGAACAGTTTTTATAAAATGATTTAACCCTGATTCAAACCAAAGATTAGTTGCCTGACATGGATCCCATGGTTTTGACTTACACAAAGAACCTGGCACAATGCGTGGCACAGAGACACCCAGGTATATGCTAAATTAATGAATTGTACTGATTAACACAGGTTATCGTGCTTTCTACCTTACCCCAAAGAAGCAGCCTCTGTCAGCCCCTCCTCCTGGCCGGGGAAGAATGAACAAGGGGTGAGCCCTGGATTGGGGAAGTCAATTCTCGGTCTGCCCTGCAACCTATAGAATTGCTGGAGATCAGCCGGGTGTGGTGGCTCACGCTCGCAATCCTAGCACTCTGGGAGGCCAAGGCGGGCAGATTGTTTGAGCTCAGGAGTTCGAGATCAGCCTGAGCAAGAGCGAGACCCCATCTCTACTAAAAAAAAAAAAAATAGGAAGAAGTTAATTGGACAATTAAAAATATATAGAAAAAATTAGCCGGGCATGGTGGCGCATGCCTGTAGTCCCAGCTACTCAGGAGGCTGAGGCAGGAGGATCGCTTGAGCCCAGGAGTATGAGGTTGCTGTGAGCTAGGCTGACGCCATGGCACTCACTCAAGCCAGGGCAAAAGAGTGAGACTCTGTCGCAAAAAAAAAAAAAAGAAAAAAACTACTCTTATTTGTATATTTGTAAGTTCAATTTTTGTTGATTATATTTTCTTAAATCAAGATATATTTTCCGTTTTTGAAAAGCAGTAACATTTTGTTATGAACCCTATAGCCTAATCCTTATTCTCTGGATCTGGTATCTTCATCTCAGGTAGAAAACACATTTTCGATTATAGATGATATCTGTAAAGAGCATAGAAATCTTGGAACACTATCAGGAAAATAATATTGGTGTCTCCTTTACTGCATTTTTTTTTTCTTTTAATCAAGACAGATTTCAAGGAGGAAAACAGATGTTTCTCCACTTTGTTTTTAAATGTACCACTTGGGATTTGAAGCTTCTGTACTTCTGTTTGTTTGGATTTTTTTCATGGCTTGATCCTAAAAAATGGGATAAAAAATTTAGTGAAAGCTTTGTTGTTTGAAATTGCAGGGTGCTGTGAGAATTATTGCAAATCCCTGATGTCTCCTTGTCTGCCCTCAATTCTCCTATTTTTGGTAATAATACAAGCAGTCATTTTAGAAAACTTTGCTTTGTTCATTTTACTGAGTCTCTTCCAGAGGCCATGTGCCAGAAGCAACTGCAGCCAACCGCAGCCAAGATCCTAGGGCGTAAACTCAGACTTCATCTGTCTCAAATACTGCTACTTGAAATTTGCATAAATGTTGAAGAAAAAATTAAAAGAGCCCTGTATAACTTCTCTTATATTTTAGGAGCCCCAGCCATTCAAGGCATTAAAATGTCTTCTGCGTGAGCAGTGGGTATAAGCACAAACAGATAGCACACTGCAGACAGGGAGCAGGATATGAAAGAAATCATGTGAGATAGACAACAGACAGAGGCTTATTTGAAGAGGCTGCAAAGCAACAAGTAATGCCAATTTAAAAAGATTACATGTTAATGCAACAAGTGAGACACATTGAAGCCTGCTCAGATTACACCGGCTGGGGTACAAATTTAATTACTCATGTTAGAGATTCCTAAAACAAAGGGAGGCTTTTAAGGCAGTGATATGTAGCTGGCATGATATTGAAAAGCCCTGGAAAACCTAGGTATGTGCCTAGAGGAAATTTTAAGGAAGATTTCATCAGGTCTGGACACCTTAAGGCCTGTCCCTAAATGGGTAAATTCCTGAGGCACTGGAACTGTTTAAAATCAATGGAAAGCTTATTCTGTTGTTTGCGGTTTTTATATACAATGGGGGCTGATAAACTTGAATAAGTACTGGAGCCTTATCTGTACTGAGTTACAGTTAGTGCTGAACAACAAGGGTTCATGTTGTATTTCATAAAGGTTCTTTTTGGAATGATTCTGAAATTGATATTAAAAAGGTATGCTAAGCAGTTTTTATTTTGTTTGTGTTTAACTTAGAGTCATTGGGTAGGTCACATTCCTCTCTACTCCTACTCCTAACTTCTCTCCCTTACATTGTAGGGACCATGAGGACAGAGATAGTTTTATTTGTGTTTAATTTCCATGCAATGCCTAGTAGAGTGCAATGCACACAGTAATTGTTCAACAAATATTAGTGGGCCTGTACTAAAATTCAATGACATTTCTGTTTATATATAGTGTTTATTTTACCTTTAGTGAATTACTTCCCCTTATGCCTGCAGTACTATACGTTTTTAAAAGAAGAGCAGTGAGCTAGGTTTTTTTTGTTGTTGTTGTTTTCTGTATTAGTTCATTATGTCTTTTGTTAGATTGCTAGTGGTGGCAAGTGGGAAGAATTTATTCCATTTATTGATATCACATTCTAACTTGTGTAGCGCTCTTCTGTTTTTCCAGATTTCTCAGTTTGTTTAAACTGGGGTTTGATTGATATAACAAGTTTCCTAAATATACCCTTTATCATGCAATCAGTTACCAAGAATTTAAGTACCTGCTATGTGAGTTAGCCTTTCTTGAACTTTGTGTATCAGACATTGTTCTATGCTCTTTAAATGTATTAATTCAGTTAATTCTCACCAGAATGCTGAGAGAGATTATATTTATTTTACAGATGAGGAAACTGAAGCACAGAGAGGATACAGAGATAGTAAATGGTGGAGTTAGAATTCAAACTCAGATCTGACTGATTTTAGCATCCACGTTTTCAGCTGCTAAAGTATGTTGCTTCAAATATGCAGAAAAGAAGAACTATTTTCTAAGAACTTAAAAGTGAAAAAGCAGAGACAACTGGAAGACAATATAGAATTAAGTGCTAAATTGTGAGTTATAAGTGATAGGGATAAGAGGTGCTGGCCCTGTGAGGAGCCGAACCATCAAGGGGAAGCTTTGTGGGTGAGGTAGGAGGTGAGCGGAGCCTTGGAGAAATTGGTAGAATTTAGATAGTAAAGGGGAAGAGGCAGCAATCAGGGGAAGAGGAGACATGAGTGGAGGCATGGAACTGAGTTCAGTGATGATCTGTTCAGGCAAAAGGGGATAAATTGAGCAGAGAAGGTAGTGGAAGTGGTGGGAGGTAATACTGGTCAGGTAAGGCAGGCTCTGATCTTGAAGACCAGTGTGAGGGTTCCGACTGGCTGAAGTAAGAAATGGCTTGTCCTTGGAAGAAAAAGTACCAGGCTTGGTACTGTGTGAAGGTATTTCATAGACCTCCTGGCTGGCTCTTCTGAGAGCGAAACAAAGAGTAAGTTCTGCAAACTAAGGAAGAACTGAAAGTCATTATAGGTTAGATAGTAGTGGGGTGACAGACTACAAGTGGTGCTTCCGGAAGGTTAGATGCTATCAGAGCAAAATCCTTACCATTTTGGGGGAGCTGGGAAAGTGGATATCTTCAGTCTAGTCTAAAAAGGGATTACTCGAATAAGCTTATATGAGAAGGGGGAAAAAAAAACCCTTCACTCACTGGAGCATTTCATAGTCTTGACTTTTTCAAACATAAATCTGTATTGTTTTCCTTATTTAAAACAACCCGGTAGTTTACCCTCCCTTACAGAGTAGAAGCTGTGATCCTTACCATGGCCTTTTGTGATCTAACCCTTGCCTGCCTCCCTGGCCTGTCTCTTGTTGCTTTCCCCCTTGCTTAATAACCTCCAGCCATATGAACCTGGAATATCAGTCTCATTTCCGCCTCAAGGCCTTTGCACGCTGGTTGTTTCTTCTGCCTGAGGTGTTCTTCCCTCATTTCTTCATGACTCTTCCTCATTTAAATCTTAGCTCAAAGGATTCCTCTTCAGGGAGACTTTCCTAGACACTCTTATCTATGTAAAGGATGCCTTTATACCCTAAGACTTCGTGATTTCCATTAGTGGGTTTTGTATCCAATATAACTTATCCCTGTTTGAAATGATTTTATTTATTTATTCATTTATTATCCATGTTTTTCTAATAGAAATAAGGCTCATGAGGACAGGGACTTTATTCCATTAACCAGGGTATCTCTGATATCAGACTCTACACCTCCCATAGTAGATACTTTCTAAGTATGTTCTGAGTGTTATAAAAAGCTACTCCCCAAACACACTGCCTTGAAAATGTTTGAAAATTGGAAATTGTCAAGTGATGGAGCAATGAGATTGAAATTCATTATTTCTCTTTGATTCTCTTTCTGAGGGCATGTACAGATACACACACACACACATACAGATTGATTTCAGTCAGACAGTATTTATTGAGTGCCTGCTGTTTGTGACTTAACATGAAAATTTGGGAAAACAATCATTCTTGTTAGTGACTAGTTTCTCAGAATCTATTAAAGCATCAGTTTAAGCATCAGCTCTCTAACTGTAGTATGATTTAGCATTTCCGTTTTTACTCTAAAAAATATGAAGCTACTTTTAATTTTATTGTTAAATTTGTTCTGCATTGGAAAAAATGTAAATTGAATTTTGAAATGAGGTCTTTCCCAGTCTCACTTTCATGGTTTCAAGTTATCAAAGATTTTCTCTTTGTATGGCAAATAATTATAGTATTCATTTAGAAGTAGCCCCTGAGTAAAGCCATGAATCCAAAATTTTACTTTATTTTACTTTTTTATTATAATTGACAGTTTATAATTGTATACATTTATGGAGTATGAAGTGATGTTATAATTTATGAATACAATGCAGAAAAATTAAACCAAGCCAGTTAACATAGTCATCACCTCAAATACTTAACATTTTTTGTGGTGAGAACATTTGAAATTTACTGTCTTAGCAATTTGAAATGCACAATACTCTGTTATTACCTAACCACACTGTGCATTAAGACTCAAAAAAAAGAAAAAAACATATTCCTCCAGCCTAACTGAGGCTTTGTACCGCTTGGCCATCATCTTCCCATTCCTGCACCCCCGCCTCTGTGACCACCATTCTGCTCTCCGCTTCTGAGTTTGATTGTTTTAGATTCCACATATAAGTGAGAACATGTGGTACTGCCTTTCGTGCCTGGCTTAATTCATTTATTATAATGTTTTCCAATTCTATCCATATTGTTGCAAATGATAGAATTTCCTTCTTTTTAAAAGCTGAATAGTATTCCATTGTGTATATATACCACTTTTTCTTTATCCATTCATCTGTTGATGGACACTTAGGTTGATTCCATTGTGACTAGTGCTGCAGTGAACATGGAGTGCAGACATCTTTTCAACAAACTTGATTTTAACCCAGAAGTGGACTTGCTGGATCATACGGTAATTCTATTTTTAGTTTTTTGAGGAACTTCTATATTGTCTTCCATAACGGCTATACTAATTTCCATTCCCACCATCAGAGTATAAGGGTTCCCTTTTTTCCACATCCTGTTTATTCAAGGCAATATATTATCATCTAGATCTGCAGTCCCCAACCCCTGGGCCATGGACTGGTACTGGTCCATGGCCTGTTAGGTACCAGCCTATAGAGCTCCACTGCCCCACCCCCTGCCCCTGCCCCCATCCATGGAAAAATTGTCTTCCAAGAGATTTAGGAAGCGGTGTGGGGGGGGGGCCACACAGCAGTAGGTGAGTGGTGGGCTTCATCTATGTTCATAGCTACTCCCCATTGCTTGAATCACCCCCCTGGACCTTCCCCCGCACCATTCATGGAAAAATTGCCTTCTATGAAACCCGTCCCTGATGCCAGAACATTTGGGGACTGCTAATCTAGATCATCCAAGACCTCTAGTAGATTATTTAGTTTTAGGGGATTTTAAAGTGGACACTTACGCCTTGGTACAGTGATTCTCAAAGTGTGGTTCCTCAGACCTGTAGCATCAGCACTACCTGGGAACTTATTAAGAATGCAGATTCTCAGGTCCTCCCTCTGGACCTACTCAATCAGAAACTACAGGAGTCAAATCCAACACTGCATTTTAACAGGCCCTCCAGGTGATTCTGATACTTACTAACGTTTGAGAATCATGGCTTAGTAAATGTTAAAGGTTCAAGGTAGCCTGATCCCACAAATCAGCCAAATGACATTAATTATTAGCCTGGTAAGCCCACCTCCTTTTCAGTCACTGAGTTTGATTGGTTCACTAAGGCTAGGCTATAAAGTTATTTGCTACATTGATTGCCACATATTGACTTTGGGTTGTTTATATTTCTCTGAACCTGTCACTGTAATGATTTGCCAGGACACTTAATAGGAACAGGCCATGGTTTTTTTTTGCATCCATGGCTTTCTGAGTCATTATGCCCTCCTGGATAGAATTCTCTAGGTACTGGGCATGCCACTCATGTACTTTTAATGAGAGAGCTGTCATTGTTGGATCACAGGGAACCTTCCGGGGCATTTAGTCCATTCCAGCTTGGTTTACACATAGGGAAATTCAGCCCCCATGTGGTTGTGCTTTGCTTGATGTTGCACAGCTAGTCAGGAGTAGAGGCAGGATTTCAGGTCTCCTGACTCCTTCCACTGTACCAGGATTCCTTTCCTGCAGGGAGACAGAGCTGCAGCTTGTTCTGTGACTATAGGACATTCCTTTCCTACTCAGAGTTGTTTTTTTTTTTTTTTTTAAAGAAAAAAAGCAAATAGAGAAAAGCCAGGAAGTTCTCATTGAAACTAATAAAAGTGTCTAAAGAGAATGAAAAAATCAGCTTGAGAACTTTGGTATGGAGGAAATAACCTGACATTAACTGTTTTAATTATAGTTGTTGCATTGAGCTTATCAGTGTGGGAAGAGGGAGCATTTGAGTCTTACAGGGAAGTGGGATATGGACAACAAGATGACCCTCTTCCTGAATCTGCCTATTCGGGCTGGCATCCTAGTGACTGCTCGTGTGATCCCAATAGCTGTCATGGAGATGGGTTGGACTTAGAAAGAGACCTGGGTCCTAGGCCCAGCAATGCCACCAGCTTGTAATGTGATGCCCCATGAAGAGTCCATGTAACCTTCCTGACCATCACTTTCTGGTAAATGGGTATAATATCCACCCTGCCCATCCTAAGAATTGCCAGGTAGTGGGAGCAGTGTATCTCAGAGGTTAAGAGCACAGTCTCTGGATTCAGACTCCCTAGGTTCAAATTCTGGCTAACTCATTGGTATGACAATAGGCAGGTCACTTACCGTCTCTGTTCTCTCACCCGTGGAATGGGTATAATGAAATTAACTGCTTTATAGGATTATTGTGAAGATTGAATTAGTTCATCTACAGAAAGTGCTTAGGACAGTACCTGGTATTTAGTAAGTGCATTGTGTTAGCTGCTATCGTTACTACTATTAGTATTTAAAAATTATTATTTTAAGGATGAGACGAGATTTCTGTAAACATGTCCTCAAGTGATTCCACCACTTGATACAGTACTGGGCAAACAAAGGGCTCTTATGCAGTAATTGTTAATGGAGGAGTTGTTCTGACATCCAGCTTGTGTCTGGGCTGCTGGTCTTGATGCCCAGGACGGGCAGCCTTGGAGCCTCTGATACACACAGTTCATGCATAGAGTGGTGTGGCTAGAGGAAACTCAGAGGTGGGAACTTTTCAGTTTTGCTTTCAGATATTTATACATGAACCATCCTAGGAGATGGACATCTTAATAAGCTATAAGAAAGAGCTCATGAACTTCAATTTTGGTTTTTAATTGTTTGACTAGGTTTCTTTCTATCTTGCCTTTCCAGTTGTTAAGACTCTTGATACGTATTTTGCTAATGAAAATTCCACTCTAAAAGCTAAACAGTCAATCAAAATATTGTAATTATCCAGCAAGTGATTGGCAGACTTCTTCCTCTCCTGGCTGAGATCAGTGAATGTTTCTACTAGTGCTGGTTTTTTGTTTTTTTTTTGAGACAGAGGCTCACTCTCTTGCCTGGGGCGAGTGCCGTGATGTCAGCCTAGCTCACAGCAACCTCAAACTTCTGGGCTCAAGCGATCCTACTGTCTCAGCCTCCCGAGTAGCTGGGACTACAGGCATGCGCCACCATGCCCGGCTAATTTTTTCTATATATATTTTTAGCTGTCCAATTAATTTCTTTGTATTTTTGGTAGAGACGGAGTCTCATTCTTGCTCAGGC
>CAUYSK010080751.1:0-61193 GCA_963575035.1 Avahi laniger
AATAATTACCAAAATGTATAATATATCATGTATCTTTTTTACACTCCAAGGAATCAAGGTCAGTCGTATTTTTGAGGTGATTTGAATGATCCTCGGAATAGTATAAGCTGCCAAAATTACATCAGAACGTTCTCTTACAAACAAGAAAATATATCAGGAATGTATGACATCTCATTATTTATTCTTCCATCTTACACCTCATGCAAATAAGTTATCAGTAAAAGGGTACCGATCAAGGAGTTAGAAATCAGAGGAAACAAAGCAAAAATCAATTCTGGAGGTTCTCGGCCCCCTCCACTGGAGTCCTCCTGAAAGCATCCTGAAGTCTCAAGAGAACCCCTGGGGTATTTGGGAGCACAGCCAGAAGCAGCTCCTCCCAAGTGCAAAGTATCCCTCTATTGTGTCTTTAAAAAGATACAAACTTCTCCTAGCACTCTGGGAGGCCGAGGCCGGCGGATTGTTTTAGCTCATCTAGTTTGAAATCAGCCTGAGCAAGAGCGAGACCTCATCTCTACTAAAAATAGAAAGAAATTAATCGCACAATTAAAAATATATAGAAAAAACTAGCCGGGCATGGTGGTGCATGCCTGTAGTCCCGGCCACTCGGGAGGCTGAGGCAGAAGGATTGCTTGAGTCCAGGAGTGTGAGGTTGCTGTGAGCTAGGCTAACGCCACGGCCCTCACTGTAGCCCGGGCAAAAGAGTGAGACTCTGTCTCAAAAAAAAAAAAAAAAAAAAGATACAAACTTTACATGTGATTTTTTGATCCCTGCTTATTCTAACAAAAATAACTTCATTACATGCAATTCACATTCTTCAACATATTTTCAAAAATCAGAAACCACTATTCATGTAGAAGCTACTCAAAATGCAAGCCTGGGGAAAGTGCTCCTGTGTAAAAATGCCTTTTCCAACTCAGGGTTGCAAAGTGAGAGTGCCAGCGTAGCAGCCTAAGCGCGGTCGTTCTGGAATGATGGGAAATTCTGAGATGCCCAGCCTGCGTCCAAGGCGAAGATGATCTGCATTTAAGCAAATACTTCAGTCCATCAAGTTCCATGAGGCTAGCATAAAAATACAGTACAGATTGTGATGGTTTCTACTGAGACCTCTGTGAATCCCAGCTATGAAGAGTCGTCAGCGAGAGGGGAGGTTCATATGAGTCACAGGAGGTTTCACAGTTCTCTTGAAGATGACCTCCACTTGGAAGTTGTACCGTTGGTCAGTCTGCATATGAAAACTTACTTATAAAATATTATACCTATGAAATATTTTCCTTTGAAAAAAAGGAAGAGATAGTTTTTGTGACTTAATTAGATAACTTAAATTTGTTGTTATAAAATATGCAATGAATGTGATGTCATTTTGTATACATAAAGATATAGGACCCAAGTGATGATTTGATTTAATAAATGTGTTTGGTAAAAGTAGTTAAGCTAACAGCCCTGCTCTTCTGTCTGTCTCTTAGGGATTAATGAGCTAATTACATTCGTCTACAATCTTGTAATGGAACTGTCCTGACAGGCATGAAACAATCAGAACAGGTCAGCAATGGCGGAGAAGACCACACCTCCTCCCCCTTCTCTGCTGGGGCCTCCTCCTCCACTGCCTCTTGCTGACGATGCTGTATGTACAATTTAGTTGAACAGCGTAAGTGGGTTAAAAATACCAAAGAGGCTGAAGAGGCAAAAGGTGAACAGAAGCCTCATTTCCTAGAATGGAATTATACCCACTCTGCCACAGTGTTATTTAAACACTTTCATGATTTGAATAACTGTGACTTTTTACTGAGTTTGTAAAAAGAAAAAATTTAAAGACCTTCCAAATTTATTATGCCAAGGGGAAAAGCTAAGCTCTAGAAACTGAGGTGTGTAACAAGGTTTTTCTTGGTGTATGACCTATGCTCCCCTACCTTTGCGTTGAAATGTTCTATATAAACCAGCCTCCCTATTCCCTATTCAAATCTAGACTAGAGGATGTTGGCGGTCAAGGCTCTTCTGACTATACCTCTTTAGAATGGAATTGTTAAGCAACCCCATAGAGTGTAATCAACAGTAGCCAGTCAAATCTTGTTCAGCAGCCCTGTTTTCATCTATATAACAGATACTTATTTTTTCCCACACCAGGGAACACTGATCATCATTCCTTGGTGTCCCTGTTTGCCCAGACAGCTGCCCTCATGCTTTGCACTAGAATAAACTCTTTTAACTGAATCCTGAGCCTTTTCATTATTTTAAGTTGGTAAGTTTGTCCCTACTTATTTACAGTGATTTTCAAACTCTAAAATGTTCTTTTTGTTTATTATTTCCAAAAGGTCCAAAATACATTTTCTCCGGTCCAATCCTGAAAAATATCCTTCTTTCAAAAAAGTTTGTATCTTACTTTTTTGTTTCCAATCCACACAATTCCTAGAAGACAGAAATTTCCAGCTTTCTCCAATTTATATGAGTCTATAAAATACACCTCCGTTTCTTTCTTATTCAGTTAATAACTTTCATCATTATATCTAGTCCACCTTTCATTCTGATAACAAAAGGATTTGCCCATTAACCTGATAATAGTTTCTCTTGCAAACATTCTCACGTTATATTTTGTATTTTTAATTTTTTTCTGTATACATTTCTTTTATTATTCTTTGCTTTTATTATTATTGCCTTTTATTATTCTTGTTACATAGCTGATAGGTAGGTTCTAAATGAGAGAATAAATTTTTAAGAAACTCATTATCAATCCTGATTGCCTACCCCAAATTGATGTGTCAATCAAAATATCTTACCCAAATACTAGTAATTTAGTATTAATACACGTGCTGCCAAAGTGAGCACCAAACACTGGTAATTTAGACATTTGTTTGGATAAGGGAAGGTGCAGTGGAAGAGGTAGGTTTGTTTGTTGTGTTGTTTTAGCATTTTTTATATTGGGTAGTTCAGGATTAAATATGCTTTCAATTGTAAAATGAGGAACAGTAGCTCACGCGGAGGCTAATATGTGTGTTGTGGAATTCAATAAACTGTTTTTTAAATTAAGACTCTACTATAACTTACCCGTGTCTATCAAACAGCACAGAAACCAGCCGGAGCAATTAAATGCTGCTATCACTCCTGCTAGCTGTTTAGTAAATTCTGTAATTGTTTGGTTTTGAAAATTGGTTTCCTCTTTATAAAACAAAGATTTTATTGAGTATAAATAAAAATTTTATCATAAATTAGTTATATTTCAGAGATGAATTAGAATACAAAGATTATATTAAATGTGTCTGCAATGTTTAAATGTTAAAGTTGCTTTGAATGTTTATGGTTTATCAAGATTTCTGTTTTTAGAGTTTACATTTTGTGTAGCTTTTGTTTTCTGAAATACATCATTATTGATACCATATTATTTCTCTTAAGTTTATTAATTTATTTTAAATTATGTCAAAGCCCTTATATGCCTTCATATTCTGTTTCCAATATAAACTGAATGTATTCTGCATGTGTACACAGAAATTGACATAAGAATAAAGCTTGTTTCCACGAGTTACCAGAAAAACATAAATGACTTTGACTTGCACGCCTTTGCGAGAAATGTTGCACAAAAACTTTGGCAATAAGCAGGTAGAGGGTTGTACATGTTATCAATCTTTGGGCTTCTCCAAACTTCCCATCGTGTTATGCGGTTGTCCAGCTATGCTTCCATGGACTGATAAATGTGGCCACATTGTCACGGTGCAATTCTTCCATGTTCTAGCTTTCTGTCAGTTCCGAACGTGTATTTTGCTCAGGTGGGACGTGGTTGCCAGAAGACAGAGAGAATTCTGGGCTTACACAGAGCATATCTGGGCATGGTATTTGAAATACCACATACCTTTTTCTTTTTTTCCTCTCTGAAATTAAAACGGTTTATTTGCAAAGAAAGAATTACAGTTTGGGGCATCCACACAAAGTGGTTTTCGGTATGTGTTCACGTTTTCAGTATGTATAGGGAACAAAGAGTGGGTTAGAGGTTTGATGAAAAAAAGAGAGAAGTGTTATGTGTTGCTCTTTTTTTTTTTTGATTTCCTAAAAATAATTTCTTACCTTCTTTTTTTTTTTTATTTCAGCATAAAATGGAGGTACAGATGTTTAGGTTACGTGTGTTGCCCTTGCCCCCCCCCCAGTCCAAGTTTCAAATATGTCCATCCTATTGCATGGTGCGAATTGCACTCTTTGTGTATGCATATACTCATCTCCTCCTCCCTCCTCCCCCCTCCCTCCTCCCCCCTCCCCCCTGCCCAACATCCAATAGATGTTATTCTTATATATGCACTTATGTGTTGATTAGTTAATACCAATTTGATGGTGAGTACATGTGGTGCTTGTTTTTCCATTCTTGGGATACCTCGCTTAGGTCGGTTATGGGTCCAATCATTAGGATACAATAGTTACCTTCTACTTGTAAATCACATATTTGTTCCCGTTTCCCAAATTGTAATCCATTCTAACTCTGCTTCTTACATTTTGTGTCTCTTGCTCGTATACTTGCAATGCTAAATTTGTAATTTTTTAAATAATTTCAAGCTTCACATAAAGTAGTTCATATATTCTAGTTCACAAAGATTCATAATCATGTTCAAGTTTGCCAGACTAATATCAAAAAAATTATATAACTACCCTTTTTGGGGAGTATTTAGATTTAATTCCACCTAAAATGATATGCACATAAATTTCTTCCTATGAAGCATACTCGGAATGTCTGTGTTCCATTAGACTAGAATATATGACACAAAGAGTCAAAAGGACTCATGTCCAGAATATGTAATGAACTTCTACAAATTAATAAAAAAAATAGAAAATTCAGTTAAACATAGGCAAAAGGCTTATATAGGTACTTTAAAAATAGCGCATCCAAATGGCCATTTAATATACAAAAATGCTTAATGAAATTACACATAGAGAAGTGTGAGTTAAAGCCACAATGACTTGCCACTATTAACCCATAAGAAGGGCTAACAGAATAACTTTGTTTTGGAAAATAACTTAGAAAGGAATAACAATTCCCATTCAATGAAAACATTCAACAAAAATACGTAAGTATGCATAACAAAAATATGTACAAGAATAATTATTGCCGCATTATTTGTAAAAGCCAAGGTGGGAAATAACCCAAATGCTAAGAGCAGAACTCCTACAAACATGTGCTACTTCATACATGGAGCTACGCTGTCCCTAGGAAAAAGAAAACTCTACCCCTTTACGCACCTGATGGAAAGTACTCACAGCTGTGACACTGAGCAAGGAAAGGCAGACATAAAATAATATACATTGCACAATTCCCTTTGTATAACTTTCAAAATAAGCAAAGTTAATCCCTACTCTAGAAGTCAGGGATATGTTTATCTTTGAGAAGGGAGAGGTTAATAATTAGCGGGGACAAGGGCTGGGATTCTGGGCAGCTGGCAGTGGCCCGTCTGGTTGCACAGGTGTATTCCTATTGCGATACTTCATCAAGCAGGACATTTGTGTTTTGTACACTTTCTGTCCTGTTATAATGTAATTTAAAATATTTAATAAAGAAAAAATCAAGCTAATTTTGCAACATGGGTATTCATTTTCTTGAGTCTTAATTGAATACACTCAAGCATTCTTACATTGACCATCTGCAATGACAAACAGCTTCTCTTTCCTAATTCATCTCATTATTTTGCAGATTCAGAACATATCTCAAACAAAATTATAGTGAAGATCAAACTGCAATTGAAGTAATACTCCAGAAATTTCCATATGTCTAAGAGGGAACATCCATATACAAAATACTGTTTCTTAAAGTTCCCTCCACACCTTGTTATTATAGTGATCCGCTGTGACAGTTTCCTTTTCCTAACTTGCTGTCCATGCCAGAGATGGTGTCTCCTCCCAAAATGTAAACTTATTTCTAAGTGCTCTTTAAAATTTATGAGACTATATAGATCCATTTGAGGAGGAAGCTCATGGATCTCTCTGCCTAAATACCACCTCTTACTAAAATAATTAACATTAATCAACAGCAGGAGGCCATCAAGAGGCCTGACATTTAAAGTATAGTATCTGCACGTTCATTTACATTCATCCAGGACGGTTAAAGTGTTACATGAACCACTTACCTAGGAATGAACATGCCTCAGTCTGCTGCTCCTGCTCTGGTGAGACCAGGTAATTTATAAGCAACAGAAATTTATTTCTCACAGCTCCGGAGGCTGGGAATCACAAGATGAAGGCACCAGCAGGTTGTGTGTCTGGTAAGGCACACCCCTCATAGATGAGGCCAGCTAGGCATCCATACATGGTGGAAGGGTGGAAAGACTGAGTGTATCCACCCTGTGTCCTCACTTGGCTGAAGGGCAGAAGAAGAGCAAACCCAATCCCCAGCGCCCTTTTGTAAGGGCCTAATCCCATCCATGAGGGCTCTGCCCACATGACTTAATCACCTCCTAAAGGTGATTATTACCTCTCATTACTACTACATCGACCATTAAGTCTCAACACATGAATTCGGGGGGACACATGTAGACCACAGCAAAGTAAATAACATGAATGAGAATTTTGTTTAGCATCCTTCAAGAATTTTATGTAATTCGGCTGGGCGCAGTGGCTCACGCCTGTAATCCTAGCACTCCAGGAGGCCAGGGTGGAGGATTGTTTGAAGTCATGAGTTCAAGACCAGCCTGAGCAAGAGCAAGACTCCGTCTCTACTAAAAATAGAAAGAAATTAGCTGGACAACAAAAAAAAATATATAGAGAAAAAAATTCGCCGAGCATGACAGCGCATGCCTGTAGTCCCAGCTATTTGGGAGGCTGAGGCAGGAGGATCGCTTGAGCCCAGGAGTTTGAGGTTGCTGTGAGCTATGATACTACTGCACTCTAGCCCAGGCAACAGAGCAAGACTCTGTATCCAAAAAAAAAGGAATTTTATATAATTAAGCTAAACAAACTTTTTGATGAGTTGGGGGAAAGTTACTCAACGTGCGAGGTTTTAGGTGGCAGGTACTGTACTTTTGGTATTATAATACATAAGGGATACAATAGACATTTAAAGATAATAAATCCTCCATGCCATTCTTCAATAAACCTCATTTATTTTATTTTTCCATTTCTATGACTTTTTGCTTTAATCAGAAGTCCTTTATAAAAGGTGATTTTGAAGAGAAATCAATTGGAGACCTAGTGTTACAGCATCCAAAAATAGGATGACGTATTTCACAGATGATCCACTTTTTTGTTCTATTCAAATTCTATTAAGTCTTATATATAATACCTTTTTAATATTTCCTAAAGTGAAGCTTGAAGAAAAGCAAGAAGGGAATCCACGCATCTTCATCCATTTCCCGTGCAGACACTGGACTCATTGTCCACAGGGCAGATGACGGCTCCCTCTGACTTGGGTAAGACAGACTTGGCCCCAGCCGTAGAAATACAGTGCACAGGGCCGCTCCCTGCAGCTCCTCCTTCCTTCCCTTCTCTCACACCATCCCGGTGCCGTGAGTGATCGCAAGCAACACTGCAGTATGGCTTAGTCAGGACTTGACTCAGACAGCCTGGCCCTGGCCTGCAGGTGGGGGGTGGATGACATGTTCAGGACAGTGCACACGTGGAAGGTGCTGGGCTCCTCTGCCTGATTCTCCAGGACAGATGTAAGGATCAGAGCATAAAAATTAAAAAAAAAAAAGAATCTATCCAAAAATGCGCTACAGAATCATCACAGACGGCAGACAGCAACAGCCTCTCACCATTTCAGACAGGCCCAGAGGGCCTAGAAACATTTCCGTGCGCGGGGATCCTGCTGTGTCCTGCTCTGAGTGGTACTTTGCTGTTGGTTAGCAGTAAGGTGATGCCTCCTGCCTGTGACTCTCAGTTGCATCAAGTTGCATTCATTAAAATCTTGCATTCCGCCAAGAGCTAATTTTTAATGCATTATGCAGGGTTTCCAATATAGATCACATTTATTTATATATATTAATAAGGTGATAAATCTAATATATCAGATACACCTATCTAATATTCATGCAATTTTCACATATAATACATATATGCTTCGATCCTAAGTATGTATTTTAAGCTACAAAGTTTTGGATTTTGTCATAGAAAGAGGCCTGGAATATTAAACAATATTATAGTATTACATTTCGGGTAATATCTATTATTCAAATTGGGTAAAACTTTATAATACATTATCCCTATGGCATTGTTCTTCAGCAATCAAAACAAGGAGGGGCTGAGAATACCACCGGCCACTCACTGCACAAGATTCCAGCTGCCTGCTGTGCAGCTTGGAGACACTGGAGATCCAGGGATGATAAACCATGGTCCATGAAACTAAATCATTACCGGAAAAAAAAATACCAAAGTGCGTCGCAGACTTGTTTGCAGTGATGCTTCCTCAGGGAAGTGCTGGGCCCGGCGTTTCCGCCCTGAGGCCCCAGCGTGCTCTGCCGGCGCTGGCCTGCTGCCCGCCACGGGGCTGCGTGAGCGAGTTTGCCCCCTCGAACATCTGAAGGAGACAGGAGCTGGTGCTGTCATGAGAAAGGATATCACCAAGGCTTCCTGTCAGGTCATCTCACACACCTGGCTGTCCCAAATTTAGAAAATGTCTTTTCCCTGCTGGTAAATTAGGCCACACATCTGACCTCTCTGAACGTAAGCGACCTAGAGCCTGGGCCGTAGGCTCACTCGTCCTCTGGAGATGGAAATCCTAAACCAAGAGAGGCGTAGGAAAAACAACAACTCCCTAAACAAAAGCAAACTTGTTCTAATTTATAAAATCTTACTTCAAACTTGCCCAAGATGATCTCTTGTTACATCCTGTAGATTCCCATCCACTGCCGCCCAAAGCCTGCAAGCAATACGAATAGTATCATAATTGTATTATAATAAAGTGCTATGGCATGTTTTATAGAAGATAATTCTATTAAAAATTAATAATAAGTGCCAGTATATGCTTTCCACAGAGAAAAATATTGGACTATATTCACCGTCTACACATTATTTTTTACAGTTTACTTCCCAGAGACCCTTTTATCAACTAACAGTTGCTGAGATCCATCATGCTCTATTAGTCTTATTTAAATACACTTAAATTCCAAAGTTATCTCTTATAAAACTATTTGGAGGTAGTGTATCACAAATGAAATGCTCCCCAGAAAATATAGTTCTGTGGTGGCAAAAAGGCATGTTTTCTGGCATGGATAGTTTAAAATAAATAATTTCTGTAAAAAGGAAAACAGTGTCACTTTTTTTCCTATAAAACTTATTAAAAATCACCTAAATAGAACTACCACATGATCCAACAATCCCACCACTAAGTATTTAACTGAAGCAAAGGAAATGAGTACATCAAAGGGATACTTCCACCCCCGTGTTTATGGCAGCACTATTCACAATAGCAAAGATACGGTATGAAGCTGTGCCTATTAACAGATGAATGGACAAAGAAAGTGTGGTATATACACAGTGGAATACCATTTGGCCACAAAAAAGAATGAAATCCTGTCATTTGCAGCAAAAGGGATGGAATTGGAGGTCATTATGTTCAGTGAGATAAGCCAGGCACAGAAAGGCAAATGTTGCATGTTGTCACTCATACGTGGGAGCTAAAAAAGTTGACCTCATGGAGGTAGAGAGAAAATGACGGATACCAGAGGCTGGGAAGGATGTAGGGATACAAAGAAAGGTTGATCAATGGGTACAAATGCACAGTTAGATAGAAGGACTAAGTTAATTTGATAGCAGAGTAGGGTGACTATAAATTACAATGAATGCACTGTATATTTCAAAATAGCTAGAAGAGAGGACTTGAGATACACAGAAATGATAAATACTCCAGGTAATGGGTACCCTAAATAGCCTGACTTGATCATTACAATCTATGCATATAACAAAATATCACATACACCCCATGTGTGTGTGTGTGTGTGTGTGTGTGTGTGTATATATATATATATACACACATACATATAAATACTATTTCAATAACAATTAAATAAGGAGAAAAATCATTTTATTTCCTTAATTTAAAAAAATCAATTTATCGATTGAGTCTATTAGCTCATTAAATTGCTTTATTAGGGATGTTGTAGTCTATTAATAAAGAGCTTTGTTTTGTTAATTGCTATGAGATAAAGCATTTTTTTAAGAAAAGTCAGGATATACTTGAAATGGTAATGTATGTTTATTTTTTGTGAATCCTGACCTCCCTTTCAACCTACTGCAATCTTAAGTTTTTTCCAAAGATGTATCTCAAGCTAAGTTTTATCTAATAAGTCCTAAAGTGGCATATGTACCCAACTGCTGCCCTAATTTGCGAGTCATTGTGAGAATATTCCATGATGTCTTCAAGACTAGACAAAGATACCTATTCGGAGATATTTACTGATTTGGCAAACACAGATGTTTCTCCTATTCTTATAGACTTTTCAAATGCTACTCTTTCAATCATGCTTAAATATATTTCAGGGTTGCATTTACACACTTCATAACAATTTTTGTAATATTTCACTTACAATTATAGCACATTATTTTATTTTCTGGAAAATGATGTTGAAAAGGTAGTAAATTATTTTTAATCAAATTTAAAATATTAGTTGATATTTACTGAAGAATAAGCTGAGATATAGAGCTTGGAAAATTTGAGAAAGAAATTTGAAGTGAAATATCCATAATTTAAATTTTCTTTAACTTAACAGAAAATACAGAAAAGCATATATATATGTATGTATGTATTTGAAGTTCTAGAAAAAAAAGGAAAACGAATGAGGCAAAAAAAAAATTAATTGAGGGCCAGTCACGGTGGCTCACACCTGTAATCCCAGCACTTTAGGAGGCCAAGGTGGGAGGATCACTCTAGGCCAGAAGTTTGAGACTAGCCTGAGAAAATAGCTGGTTTTTAAGAGAAATACCTTTTCTCTTAAAAAAAAAAAAAGGCAGGCCTGGTGGTACTCACCTATAGTCCTACCTATTAGTACTTGGCAGGCTGAGGCAGAAGAATCACTTGAGCCCAGGAGATAAAGGCTGCAGTGAGCTATGCACTCCAGCCTGGCTGACAAAGCAAGATCCTGTCTCTTTAAAAAAATAAAATGAAATAATAATTAAGATAATGGGAGAAGAATCTTCCAAAACTAATGAAAAATATCAAGCAACAAATTTAAAAAGGCACGTGAACCCAGAAGAATGCATTCAAAGAGAACCACACACTGGTACCTCATAGTTAAACTGTCACCCCCAATTTAAAGATATTGTTGAGAAGGATAAGAAAAAATAAAAGTCATGTTGGAAATGAAAAATTAGATTAACTTCTTATTCCTCAAACATAATAATGTAGGCCAGAAGGAAATGAGATTATATTTCAAAGTACTGAAAAAAAAATAGGACAAACTAAAATTTAAAACAGAAAAATAATGTAAACTAATGAAAATGAAATAAAAGACATAGTCAGGTAAATGAAAATTACAGAATTGGTTACCAGCAGCAAGCAAATAATAAACTACATTAAATTTTCAGGCAAATTTTAAATATCCAAAATAAATTGTGATACCACATTCAATATACTAATTTTCCAATAGTGTCCACAGAGTCAATGCAAGCCTTGTCCTAATAGTTCCTCCACTAAATGATTTTGTGGGACTTGACAATATAATTTCAAATTTATAAAGATACAAAAATAGTCTAAGAAAAGCAAAGGCATATATTACTTTCCTATTACTGTTGTAACAGATGAATACATATAATGAATTAAAACATCAATTTATTAACTTACAGTTCTGGAAGTATGAATCCCTAAAATCATGTCAGCAGAGTTGTGTTCCTTCTGGAGGTTCCAGGGAAAAATCCATTCCTTGGCCTTTTTCGCTTTCTGCCCACACTCCTTGGCTCACGTCCCCTCTCACTCCAACATCTTCCATGGTCACAGATCCTTCTCTTACCTGATTTTCCTGCCTCCCTCTTGTAAGGCCCCTATGATTACATTGTGCCAACCCAGGTAATCCAGGAGAGTCTCTTTCTAAAATCCTTACTTTAATCTCATGCCGGAAAATCCCATTCTGTCCTGTAAAATAACAGATTTACAAGTTATAGGTACAAGGACTTGGACGTGTTTGGCGGAGACCATTATTTTGTCCACCATGTGGCCATTGAGAGGAAGAACAAGTTGGAAAGGTTGCTTTCTAGCTTTCTACATACCAAGAATTTATTATACAACTGTGGAATTCTATACAGGATTGGTGTGATAAATTAAAAACAAATGAGACAGCATAGAGAGTCCCCAAACAGAAACTCACATATTGGGACACTTAAGTTCTGACAAAGGCAGCTGTACAGACTGGTGTGGCCAGGGCTGCCTTTCATAAGAGAGTTTAGTATCAATAAGACACCTTTATGAAAAGAAAGGAAATGAGCCCAAACTCACAGCATACAAAGAACCAAATGTTGGTGGAATGAAAATGTAATTTTCCAATTAGAAATTAATAAATTTGTTCAAAGATAATACAGTAAAAGATCTTCATGATCTTAGGTGAGAATAGTTTTTTCTTAAGTTAGACATAAATAGCACTAATAATAAAGGAAAATATTGATGAATTAATAGTAAGAACTTAAAAATTTCTCAAACTCTTTAGTAATCAGGGGAATGTCAATTAAACCTACAATTAGGTATTAGTATACTACATTCATTAAAATAGGTAAATAATTGTTACCGAACCCAAAAAAGGGTCTAGCGTAGGTCCTGTTACTCGCTGCACAGAGTCTATTAATGACTACGAGGATGTCCAAGGAAGAAAGGAATTTTAATGCAAAAGACATGTGTCAGGAGAACGGGAGAAACAGTCTCAAATCTGTCTTCCAGACCTGCTAAAGGCAAGGGCTTTTGTAGTGTGTTGTGGAAGGCAGGTCAGGTTGTGTGGGGTTTGAAGTCCCAGGGTCTTCAGGTGACATGACCCAAGAGTCAGCCGTTGGTGATGGATGGTGAGCCCTGTGGAAGGCTAGTTAAGGCTGGTTGTTAGGCTTGATGGGAAAAGTCTGAGGGAACAAAAAATAACTTTTGACGGGGGATCACTTTGCAAGGCCAATCACATAACAAGGGTAGGAAAGGTTGTTCATTAACTAGAAATACTCATAAGCTACCAGTAGAAATATAAATCAGTACAGCCTCTGTGGAATTATCTCCTAAAGTAGAGAGTACACATAGGAAATGATCCAATAACCTTTTCCTTATTATATATCCAAAAATGCATATATAAATTCACCAACCAACATGGATTACAGTGTTCCTATCAGTATTTTTTATAACAGCTAAATCTGAAAACAACCCAAATGTCTATCAACTGAACAAAGATTAAGTTAATTTTGGTAAAATTATATTAATACAATTGAATAATAAACAGCAATGAGCATCGTGGACCTGGGCCATGTGTGCAGTGGGTGAAAGAAACCAGGAGCAAGGGAATGCATGTTCCATGGCCCCATTCAAGTAAAGTTCAAACCCAGCAGACTAGAGGTTTTTAAGTTACACTGGTGGTAGGTACTGCAAGTGAGGAAAAAGGTGCCACCAATGGGACAGTTACTTCCTGAATGTTACCATATCCAATTTCTTGGTCTAAATGCTGGCTTCATGCGGTCATGATTCATTAAGCTGTATGGTTTCATTTTGTGCTTTTTTAAAAAATGTGTTAGATATTTTAGTAAAAAAAAAAAATTTAAATGACTTTTAGAATATGAGATTGTAATTTCTTTTCACATAAAGGACTGTAAGTTTTGTACAATTTATTAAACTTAGAAATGTATAGGCTTGGTATTTACACATAACCAACCCATTCACAAGAAATACAACAGTATTTCAGATGAAGCATAACTGCACCATTGCAGAAATCTCGACATTTATCTCTCATTTGGGAAATGTGATGCAGAGGCAAAAACGATATTCTTCATAATTATATTGTTTCACAGGTAATGAAAAAAGGAATGATGCTTTGTGTATAGAGATTATGGCATCAATGTCTCGTACAAAAGCAAGAATTCATATATCACGCTGAGATTCATGTCAGTTGTGAAATATAATGGCAAGAAAGTATTTTGATAGGGAATTTTCTAAAAATAATCACATTCATTGACTTTTATTAAAATATGTATTCATAATAACAATATGTCATTTATTATGATATTAATGTGGTTCCACTAAGGAAAAACTCTATTTAATTCCAATTCATTGGCAAACACGGTGAGAAGTAAACTAAATAAAGCAGTGGCAAAAATGAACGGTATTTTTCTGCCAAAAATGTCAGAGGAAAGGCAAGATGAAACTATCACTGTAGCATGGCTCAGAGAAGAAAATCGGACTGGAGAGCACAATAATGTTGAATACAAAACTGCGAATATTAAGAAAGATTACCAAACAGCTAGCACAGATTACGAATGATCGGTGCCGTGGAGTTCAGGTCACGGAAGGGCTTTAGGAAAGGGAGAGGTGAGCTAAGGCCATGCAAGGCTTGCCTTTCAGTCCGGCTGTGAGAGATGGGGTTCGGCCGCCACTGCTGTTCTGGGGTCTCCCGGCCGGGAAGTTGATCGAGGGTCTTAACCTCGCCGGGTCAAACGCGAACGTCTCCCCGTGCGCATGTTGCAGTCCGGGCCACTCCTTGCCACGCCATTTGGCGTTCACTCTGTTCACGTGGACTTTGCGTCAGGCCGCGAATGTTGGGGGTGCCTCGTGCAGACGTCTGGGCTTCTTTCCTGGGAGGGTTCCATCCTCTTTCTTACTCTAGCACTCAAATTCCATCCGCCTCCTCTCCCCTGACTCCTCTGATGCTCTCCTGGACTCAGGCGCGGGTTTCTGCTCAGATCCCTCCGTGCGCCTGGTGCGAACAGTGTGCCCCGGGGCAGCCAGCCCTGTCGGGCTCAGCTCCTTTCTGTCCTGTTCAGGGCCAGGGCCCTGGCCACCCGCACTGCGATGCGACAGTGCTGTCACCTTTCCGTCCAGTGCTCCGCTGCTTACAGTGGGAGGAAAATTAATGCCAGCATGGCACAGCCAGAAACACTGAAGTTTTTAAAGAGGAGAAAGTTGAAACTAGAAGTGTGCACTTATTAATTTAACATGAGGTATGTTATGGCAGCATGCGTGAAAATTCTCATATTTATTGCTTATTTTGCTTTGCTCTGATCAAAATAACTATTTATATGTTATTTTATTGCATTTATGCACAATTATACAAAAAGTCATAACATGGAGTGTATTAGTGTGTGCTGCTAGTGTTAGTTACGTGTATCTGTTGTTAGTAGCTGAACACAGTAACAGGCCCTGACCAAAAACTTGGAAATAAATTTTCCCTTTAAATGTTACATTCCAAAATTAAAAGAAATACAGTAATATGTTAAAGTTATAGAATAAATTCTTACCTGATAAACTTGACTGCATTCTGATTGAAAGTATTGACATTCCCAGAGGAAGAACAAGTTAATCTGAATTAGATTGGTTTATGTAAAAAGTAGAAAGAAACAAGGGGAAAGTGTATATAGTTACAAAGGCAAACATTTCCATGACTTAGCCACACACTTTTCTGGAATGGGGCAAACCTTGGCAAATAGCTTTTTACTATTTCAGCCTTATGGAAAAGAACATCCTTCCTATACACGCTGATGTGTCAGGCTCTTAGCTCAATAACATGGAATGATCCAGTCTCTATATGAACTATTTTATTCTAGTTTGTTTTCGCAAACTACCTTGCCATCATGATGCAGCTTCCCTGGGTCCATGGGGCTGAGGATGCTGGTGGTTCGTCCATATCCTCGTAGTTCCGTTTAACCACTTGCATATCCTCAAAGCTTTGACGTGGTTTTGCTTCCGACAGCCGGTACCTACAACTCGTTCTTTATGGAAGACTTTCCAAGGTCGCCTGGAGCCCTCCTTGACTGGGCGCACGGACAACAATATTGTCTGGGAATTTTTTCTCTCCCGAGCCAGCCTTATCTAGTGAATGGTGCAGAGGCATGGAGACCCGCCTACCCTGCTTGGCGCGGAACAACTCCCAGGGTGAGCTTCCACTCCATATTTTCTGGGAGGCCCTAGGAGACTGTCAGTAATCTCCCCACTTCCCTGCCCCACTTCCTCATACCGTGACTCATTTCTTCAGCAATACTTTCTTAATAATCATTTGCACACAAACCCTGATTTCTGGTTCTACTTCTGAGGAAACTGAAGCACACACATTCTGCTTTTTAGAGAAAAAATGGACTTTTTAAATTATCATGAAAATTTTATTCCATGCTGTAGTAACAGACCTTGTGTTAAATCAACACATAGACATTTGTGTACTGTACCAGGTTTGCAAATTAGGTTAACATTAGTGCTAGATCAAAGTATTTTTTGATAAAATCAAGGTTGTGAGCCTCAATACTAAATAAAGGCAAGACCCCAGGCAATGATACATTCACAAAAGTAATAAATTTATATTGGTTTTCGGGGGAAATTGTCTGATTATCCAAGGGTCATTCTAAGCCCTTTGCATTGACTATAATCCTTCTTTGTTCTTTGATTTGCTAAACTACATTATTATTCTAGCTTATATTCTATTTTTCAAGCTTCATATGACTAAACAGCTGCATGTGTAGGCATATAAAAATTAATAGAAACTATCTACTCAACAAGATGAGGGAAAATTATTCCTGCATTACAGGTTAAATTACCACATTGATTTGTATGTTATCAAAGTAAATCCCATTTCTGTAAATCACCACAAACATCATCAACATCATTTTATTGCCTCATAATTGATGCGATAAAACAATCCAGGGAACCGCAAATAGGAGAAACCAGGATATAACTCAATCTTTGTACATACAACTCAGGTTTAATCTAGGTATATTAATACTGAGATTTTTTTCTTAATTCTTTATACGAAGTGTGCAATTCTGATATTCTTAATTTTGGCCTAACATCCGAAATGCAATTCCATCAGTTGCACAGAGTGGTCCCTATATCCCAGGGTACAGCCCAGTAATTTCTATCAAACTATTTTGTAACATTTACCAAAATCAGTAGGCTAGAATACTCAAAAGAATACTTTGAAATCTGCCAATGCTCCCTGGTCATGTATTTATAAATGGCTTTTTATTTTCTATTGGCCACTGCTGATTATTTCAGCAGATGTGTTTAGCAAAGTTTAACTTATTTATTCATTCAGTACGTACTGGTGTAGTATCCATTATGTGTCAGACATTGTACAATAGGCCATGGCAGAAAAAGAAAAATGAAAAAAGAACATACAGATCTTGTCCTCAAATATCTCAGAATTTTGTGGAGAATAGAGAAATATAAAACCAAAATGCAATAAGATGAATGCTATGACAGAACCAGGGAAAGAAACCATTTTCGTTCTGTTTGGTATTTTAACTTTATGTTACCCTGTCAGTCTGTTTAGGGAACCATTAGCAATGTTTCTTCATTGTTCCCATTTTGACAGAGCATTCTGATCACCTTGTCACATTCTTCATTTCCCAGATGTCCTGCTTAACGTTATTGTCCTGATTTTTAAGGGCCTAATATTGTTCCTGAAGGAGCTCTAAATATTCTACATTTTGTGTCTAGCAGACTGCAACTAACAAAAAGAACAGCAATATAAAGGCAATAAAATACATTAATATGCAGATGCTACAGATAAGTTGCACCTTTGTAATAAAAGTCTTTCATCTCACAAACTTTTTGTCTTCAAAAAAATTTTGAGATAGTTTGCAAAGAAATGTTTGCATTATCTTTACACTTGTTTGTATATTGAGGAAACACAAGGAGTCAAGTTCATATATGTCCCTTACTTTATTTCTCCGTTATGAATTTGGCAATTATAAATGTGTACTTGATTATCAAGTAATAAATATTACCTAGAGTCAGGAATGTACAATTAGTTCATTTGTAAACCTAGATAATGGAACTCTAACTGATATTCCTACCCAACTTTAATACCATTTTAATAATAGTAGTGTAGAGAATGAGAAATGATATTTCTCTTGTTTTCATCTCAGAAATCTAGTTTATTGACAATCACAGTAACAAATATTCTAGTCATATCATCTGTACAAATATGCACATTAGTTAATGTAACAAAAATGCTAAACGGGTTTTAAGGCCTTGAAAACTGTATCAAATTGCTATATTCAGTTACTCCATAATGTTTGAGTGGAAGATTATACTTAGCTGATGTTTACTCCAGTTTGCTTTACAAGTTATAAACTCAGTAAAAATAATAATAAAGAATTTACAGGGATTAGTATTATCATATTCATATAAAATAAGTTTAATGAAGTTCTTCTTCATGTCAGGGCTGATTGATTAGCACATAATTTTTTTTTTTAACCCCCGTTAAACCACTTTTACTTCCTGTAACGACTTTCAGTTGCTGTGTTGTGTGGTACTTGAAGGAAGAGTAAAAACCTATGAAAAAATTTTAAACAGGTCATAGAAGTCAGATAATTTTCGTATAATAAAGAGTAAAACAAAATTCTAGCTTCCATAGATGAAATCAGAAAGGGCTTTGACCCAGTCCTGGTCTGGAACCCATAGTGACCCCAACATAAGTACAGTTCATCAGAAGTAGCAAAGTGAACTTTACTGAGTTTTTGTAAGGCCTTGAAAAAATAGTGTTCCATTTTTTCCAGGTATGCTAATTTTAAAATCAGAGTACATTTTGCATTATCCCAGGTTACGTGCAATAGTAAACTGTGCCAATCATTGTTCATTACAACTTCAAGGTCAGAACATTTTACATACACATTACCAAAAGCATTACATCGATCTATTATAATTTAGTCATCAAAGCTATTATCACGCACAACAGCTGAAGTGCATGAATATTTTAATAGATTTGTTCTATGGCAACACACGTTGGTTATAATAAAGGGGAAGAAATCTCAGAATTCAGTTAGATTAAGTACCACTGAGTTTATAAAATTTTGGTTAACATAGTGGGAAGGAGGGTTATGCAAAAGGGAGCAAATTATAGTGGGAGAGAGGCAGAATAGGAAAGAGGAAGAGGAAAAAATATTTGTCGATTGACTAATGTTTGGCATTATTTTATTTAACCAAAGGAAACTAATACTGAATAAATATTAATTATATATCTCTATGTTATTATGTAAAATATATTAATTTTTTTTCAGTTTATAAAATTGAAAATCTTATCTCCTTAAACTTACATTTCTGAGTCTAAGTACGATTTTCTCTAAATAGGAATGTGTCTGTATATCTGTGCTTCTGGGTAGTGAGCGCTGTTGTTATCAGCTGTGCCTAGAAAATCATCTCTAAGTATTTTCAATAACAGATGAAGAATTGAAAGTTTTAGCACTATGAAGAAGTAAAGTAGAGCATACAAATTGATTTCTCTGGAGTGATTTTAGAAATATGGCATATTAGGAATTACCAGGTCCTGACTCATCCACAGAAAGACTGAATAAAAAGCAACATACAGACCAAAATAACCACAGAACTTCAGAAACTAATTAAGAAGTTTCAGCAACCAAGTGAATGCCTGATGAAGAAATATTCACAATAAAAATGGTAAATTTGGTAGCATTTGTGTTTGCCCTTGCCCCACTTCCTACTTGGGGCAGCATGGCACAGTGGGGAGAAAGCTGCCTAATTATCAGTTCATATTTGGGATAAAAGGAAAAGAGTGGAAATTGCAAAATTGGCTTGTCTGGGGGCTGCCAGGCAACTGGTCTCTGTGTCACCTGACTTTCAGACCTGATGGGAATGGTGGCATGGTTAAGATATCGGTTGGAGGCTGCTGCTAAAAGCAGTGGTGTTTTCATGGTGAAGAGAACAGCAAGGGGACTTCAGACTTGCAGGACCTAAAGGCAGAACTTCAGACCAAAGGCAAGAGATCAGGGAAGAGGAAGACAATGAAAAGATTAAGGCTCTCAGAAGTAGGGTGAGACTCTTGGGGAAATAAAGACATTTAAAAGCAACTTTGTAAGTGAATGAAGTAGAACAAAAGTACCCTTATAGACTCAATGAAGAGTAATCCCTAGAAAAGGTTTGAGAAGACTCTGAGCATTTATGTAATACATGAATAAAATGAGAATATCAACAAAGATATTGAAATTATAAGAATTAGCCAAACAGAAATTCTGGAGTTGAAATAATACAATAAAAGAATTGCAAGATTCACTAGAGGGAATTAAGAGCAGAATTAAACAGGCAAAAGAAAAAATCAGTAAACTTAAAAAAAGGTCATTTGAAATTATGGAGTCAAAGGAGTGAAAAGAATGACATGAACAAAGCCAGGTGAAAATATGGGACACCATCAAGTAGACCAATATGTATATTACGGCAATCCAAGTAAAATAAACCCAAAGAGACCCACTCTGAGACACATTTTAATCAAACTCTCAAATGTCAAGACAGAATCCTAAAAGCAGCAAAAGAAAAATGACATGCCATATACATGGGAGCCTCCACAGGATTATCAATGGATTTTTAAAGCAGAAACTTTGTGGGCCAGAAGGCAGTGGAATGATACATTTAAAGTAATGTATTTAATGTTAAAGAAAAAATAAAAACTTATAGACTGAGAATGCTATGTCTAGCAAAATTATTCTTCATAAATGAGGAAACAATAAGACATTTCCAGATAAACAATAGCCGAAGAAGTTCATTACCACCAGACCTTCTCTACAAGAAATACTAAAGGAAGTCCTTCAACTTGCAATGAAAGGATGCTGGAGAGTAACTTGAAGCAATATAAAAATATGAAGTTCTCAGGTAAACATAACTATATGGACAAAAATATCTTGTATTATTTCGGTTTTGGTTTATAATTCCACTTTAATTCCTTTATAGGATTTAAAAGACAAAAACATAAAAATAATTATGAATCTATGCTAATGGACATGCAATGTATAAAAGTACAGTTTGTGACATCAATAACAAAAAGGGGGTGAGCTGTAAAAAAGTACATTTTTATATCCAATTGAAGTTAAATTGTTATCAGATTAAACTAGCATGCTATAACTTTAGTTTATTCTATGTAATCCCTATGGTAGCAACAAAGAAATATATACGGAATATACACAAAAGGAATCAAAATGTATCACTACAAAAAAGTCAATAAGGGAGAAAATGAAAGACAAAAAAGCTAAAGGACATACTAAAGATAATTAACAGAATGACAAAAGTACATTCTTCCCTATCAATAATTGCATTTAATATAAAATAATTAAATTCCCCAATCAAAAAACATATATTTGCAGAATAGATAAAAAGACAGGATTCAACAATATGCTGTCTACAGTTGACTCATTTTAGATCTAAGGACTCTTATTTATTAAAAATGAAAGGATGGAAAAGATATTCTATGTAAATAACCATCAAAAGTGAGCAGGGGTAATGATACTATCAGACAAAATAGACTTTAAGTCAAAAACTGTTATAGGAGACAAAGAAGAGCATTATATAATATGATGATAAAAGGGTCAAATCACTAAGAAAGTATAGCAATTATATATACACAAGCGTCAGAGCTCCTAAATATAATATATGAAGCAAACATTGGTAGAATTAAAGGGAAAAATAGATAGCTCTCTAATACTAGCAGAAAACTTCAATACCTCACTTTCAATAATAGAAAGAAAAGACAGATCAGTAAAGAAACAGAGGCCTCAAAACCACTATAAACCAATTGGACCTAAGAAACATACACAAAACAATACAAACAATAATATCAGAATATGTATTTTTCTCAAGCACATATGTAACATCCTCCATAACAGACCAAATGTCAGGCCACAAAGCAAGTCTTAATTAATTAAAAAAAAAAATAATCAAAGGTGTTTTCCAATTATAATGGAATGAAAGTAGGAATAAATATCAGAAGGAACTGGAAAATTCACAAATATGTGAAAATCAAATAAGACACTCTTAATAAGCTAATAGTACAAGGAAAAAAAATCACATGGGAAATTAGAAAATATCTTGAGACAAATGAGAACAAAACACAACGTAAAAACATATGGGATACAGTAAAAGCAGTGCTAAGAGGGCAAATGTATAGCTGTAAAAGCTTGCATTAAATAAATACATAATCTCAAATTTACAACTTAACTTTACACCTCAACAAACTAGAAAACTCAGACAAACTAAACCTGAAGCTAGTAAAAAAAAAAAAGAAGAAGAAGAAGAAGTAGTAAAGATTAGGACAAAGAGGCAAATGAAATAAACAATAGAAAAACAATAGAGCAAATGAACGAAAACAATAGTTGGTTCTTTGAAAAGCTTAACAAAATTGACAAACCTTTAGCTAAAATGACTAAAAAGAGATGACTCATCTATAGTCAGAAATAAAAGGGGATATTGTAACTGATTTTACACAAATAAAAGGGAGTGTAAAAAAATACTAGAAACAATTCTATGCCAACAAATTTGATAATGTAGATGAAATAGATAAATTTTGAGAAATGCACAACCGACAAGACTGAATCATAAAACAATAGCAAATCTGAATAGACCTATAACTCGTAAGGTGATTTAATCAGTAATTAATAACTTTCCAACAAAGAAAAATTCAGGACCAGATGGTTTCACTGGTGAAAACTACCAACATTTAATGAAGAATTTTCCTCAAACTCTTCCAAAACACTGAGCAAAAAGGAACACTTCCAAACTCATTCCAAGAGATCAACATTATCCTGATACCAAAACCAAGCAAAGATACTACAAGAAAAAATTAAAAAAAACAGACAGACTAACATCTCCAATAAATATTAATGTAAAGATCCTCAAAAAATTCCACCAAACAGAATGCAACAACACACTGAAAGGATAATATGCCATGTCTATTTGGTTTATTCCTGGAGTACATGAATGGGTCAACATGCAAAAAAAAAATCAATGCTATATACCACATTAAAAGAATGTAAGATTAAAAAAAAAGATTGTTACCTCAATTAATGCTGAATCAATCTTACCTCTAGGTCCTTGATCCATTTTGAGTTAAATTTTTGTATATGATGTGAGGTAAAGTTCCAACTTCATTCTGTTGCACGTGGATATCCAGTTCTCACAGTGTCATTTGGTGAAAAGACTATGTCTTCTCATTGAATGGTTTTGAACCCTTTGAAAAAGTGATTTAGCCAAATATGTGCAGGTTTGCTTCTGGGATCTCTATTCTACTCCATGTCTAAATATCTGTCTTTAATGCAGTATCACACAGTTTTGATTACTGTTGCTTTGTAATAAATATTGACATCAGAAAGTCTGAGACCTCTACACTTGCTTTTCTTTTTCAAGAATGGTCTGGCTATTCGGTCTTTTGAAATTTCATATGAATTTTAGGAAAATGTTTTTCAATTTCTGCAAAAAAAAACATCTTTGGGATTTTAATATGGATTGTATTGAATCTGTTGATCACTCTGAGTAGTACTGACATTTTAACAATATTGTCTTCTAATTCATCTATGTGGATGCCTTTCCATTGATTTTGTCCTCTGTGATTTCTTTCAACATTCTGTAGTTTTCCCTATATACATCTTTTACCTCCTTGATTAAGTTTATTCCTAACTATTTTATTCTTTTTGATGTTCTTGGAAATGAAATTGTTTCTTAATTTTTCATAGTTCAATGTTAATGTTTAAAAACAAAACATTTTTGTTTTATAATTTTGTATTTTGAAATCTTGCCAAATTCCTTTATTTTTCCTAATAATTTTGGATATATTTTTTGGGATTTTCTGCATTTAAGATCATGTCATCTGCAAACAGAGAAAATTTTGTACATTCTTTTCTAATTTGGATGTCTTCTGTTTCTTGTCAATTTTTCTTGTAGAACTACTCGTACTAAATTAGGTAGAAGTGGCAAAAGTGGGCATTCTGGTCTTTTTCCTGATTTTAGAAGAAAGATTCCTGTCTTTTACCACTGAGAATGATGTTAGCTGTGGGTCTGTAGTACAACTATAAAACCAGAAGAGAACAAAAGTGAAAAGCTTCATGACATTGGATTTGGCAACAGTTTATTGAATATAACACCAAAAGCACAGGCAGAAAATTAAAAATAGATAAATTAGACTATACAAAAATTTAAAATGTCTGTTAATCAAAGGAAACAATCAACAGAATGATAAGGTTATCTATGGCTTGGGAGCACATATTTATGAGTCATACATATCACAAGGGGTTAAATTGCAAAACATAAAAAGAACTACAATGCAAAAACAAAAAAATCCCAAACTACCCAAGTCGAAAATTGTCAAAGGATTTGAATAAATAGTTCTCCAAAGAAGATATATACATGACCAACGTGCTTGTGAAAAGATGTCCAGCTAATTATTAGGGAGATGCAAATCAAACTTCAATGAGATACTGCCTCACTCACACTAGGATGGCTATTATTAAAAAAAAAAAAAAGGAAAGTAAGACATTCTGTCAAAGATTTGGTGAAACTAAACCCTTGTGCACAGTTGGTGGGAGTGTAAAATGGTACAGACACTATAAAAAGCTGTTATGAAGATTTCTCAAAAAATGAAAAATATAGAATTACTATAGTTTTTCAATTATTGTTATACAACTAAAATAATTGAAAATAGGGTATCGAAGAGATATAAACACACCCAAGACCACAGAAGCATTATTCACAACAGCTGAAAGGTAGAGATAACTCAAGTGTCCATTGTTGAATAAATTGGAAAAAATTGTGACAATACATACACAATGGAATTTTTTCAGCCTTATAAAGGATGGCAATTCTGGCAGACGCTGCAACATGGATGGACCTTGAGGACATTATGCAAAATGGAATAAGCCAATCACAGACAAATGCCATATGATTTCACTTATAGGAGGTACCTAGAGTGGTCAAATTTATAGAGACATAAAGTATCAAAAGAAAGGCAGTAGCCAGGGGATGAGGGGAGGGAGGAATGGGAATTCGTTGTTTAATGGGTAGAACTTTTGTTTTCATGATGAAATGTTTAGGAGATTGGTTGTGTAACAATATGAATGTACTTATTACTGAACTGTACACATAAAAAGGATTAAGATGGTAAATTTTGGTACATATATTTTACCGCAACTAAAAATTTAAAATATACATTTATTCTTATTCAGAAATATATAGTCAAGTTTCAGAATGGAGGAAGTAAACAAAATTCATACATTTTACTAGTTTTTAAAAACACAATCCTTAGAATAATGACAAAAATGATTTCTAGTCTGTGGTAAAGCATAATTCTAGACTTATGATAATATACTAATTTATTATGATTTATTAATAATTTCTATATTTTCTTATCAATAAAAACATCTTATAGTAATAAGATAAAATCTTAAATTTGTTTATCATCAGTAATGCTTTGTTCTTAGATAACTGTTAAGTAATTTATATTAATATAAATTTTTTGTGTTTCCAATATTAACTAGACTTTTAAAATATCATTTCCATCATAATAATATACCACACACATAATACTAACAAGTTAAAAATGACATACATAAAACTTAATTCATATACCAAGCCATATGAAAACACAGGTACATATATTCACTTTGCAATTTATAGAATAATACTTTTTGGGAATATGTATTATTTCACATAAACTTGCATGGTATAAGGTTAAATGGATTTTAGGAACTAATTTTTATTGTAGCTGATATGTGTTACCAAGAACAAAAATCCCATTATTTCAATTGCTGTGCATAATAGTATTTTCTTTGCATGATTTCAATTGATTTGTAGGTTTGATGTGTGCGTTCTTCCATTAAGTCTTCTACTAAACATTCCCTCCCAACAAAATTCTACTTATAAGGAATAGCCTTAAAATATTATCAGAATGAAAAATAAAGTGAAATAAACAATGGAAAATAATCACTGAAAAAAGGCATACTTAAATGCAGAGAATAAGTGCCAATGTATTTGCAAAGCAATCACTCCTATTTCTTTGTAAATTATAATAAGGTATTTATTCACAGGCATAGACTCCGCTCATGGCAATTATGTCAACATGAAAGGTACTTGTTATATTTTATTTTCATAACTTCTTAACACTTAAGCAAAACTATAAGTTATTTTAAGAACAATGAAATATTAAATCAAATGAAAGCATAGGCATAGTATTATTCTAATTACAGCAGTAACTTTTTGTTGTATTTCATATTGAGTTCAAGCCAATTTTTTCATGTAGATATAATTTAGGTTTTCTCTGAAAAGAAATTATATTTATGGCAACTAGCTTTACAAATGTCAGCTGCTCAATTAAAATTTTATATATAAATTGCCTTTCCTTGCTCTCCCATATATTTTTTAAATTTCAGTCCATAAAATCATTTCATTTTTTTAAATGTTGAAGTCACACTTAAGAGATACCAAATGATGTGGATTAAAAATGTTGATTCCATTGGTTAAAACATACTGAGTGTTCTATTTGTGTCAACCCCAAAAAGGATGTATTATTTTACAAAAAAGAAACAAAGGCACAGAGAGGTAAATTGCTTACAACCTTGCCTGACAGACCCAGCTGGTAATTAACATTGATAGTTTCAAATGCAAGTCTGTTTGACCTCAAAGTAAAAGCATATGATCAGTTTGGTATATTCAGATGCTAGTTGTGAACCACTGGAACCTGAGACAGGGCACGTGACCAACCTAAGCTAACATTACTAGCACACTGTGGAGGAAAATGTTGGGCTCAGGTCTCTTCAGCTCTGAAATCCACAAGATCCTTTGCACTGCGCTGTCTTCCCAAATGCAGAGTGCATCATTCACCTTCAGCGTAGGTGGAGATGCTGATTCCTGTCTGCATTCCCACCTCCACAAACCCCTCTCCCAGAAACAGTAGTAATCGTAACACTATGTGGTGCCATATAATAGATCTAAGAGAGTTTATTAGCAGCTACACTGGGGGATAGTATAACAAAGGGATTGAGAAAGACAAAAGAAAATATGGAGAAGGAAAAAAAGACAAGCAAAATTTAAAAATATAATTTTCTATTTTCCCCTGTAAAATTTTTCAGATCACTAAGCATAAAGCAAATAGATTCTTACTTCTGTGTAAATTGTTGCAATCTATTTATATATTCTTGTGATTTTACTGAGCCAGTAAAAAATAGTATCCTCTTTTCCCCTCCAATACCAAATTCAGAAATTAATGGGGAAAATGGGTACAGGGACTATATTAGTCATTTGTGCTGGTATAACAAAAATACTCTAGACCAACCAGTTTATGAACAAGAGAAACCTACTTCTTATCCTTCTAGAGCCTGGGAAGTCCAGGGTCAGGCAGCCAGCAGATTCAGCATCTGGTGAGAGCCCACTTTCTAGTTCATAGGCCGCTGTCTTCTAGCTGTGTCGTCACGAGGTGAAAGGGGTGAGGGATCTCTCTGCAGTCTCTTTTATGAAGGCACTGATCCCATTCATGAGGGCTCTGCCCTCAAGTCCTAATTACCACCCTACGTTACCATATCCTAATACCATCACCATAGGGGTCAGGACTCAACATATGAATTTTGGGAGAACATAACATTCAGTCTACAGCAGACCTTACAGATTGAGAGAACAGCATCAGTTTTATTGGTAGGGCTGATTTTGGAATCTTGCTGAGAATTATGTCATCAGTGGGCTTCCTCGAACTCTGCATTTGAATTAGACCCGCATCCCTCCCCAGTCCCCGACATGAATAGAGAATTGTGGACCTTCACAGCAGAGACAGGCTGCTTACAGCACAGATGCCAGAAGAGCAGAGACACACTTTGTAGGCAGAAGAGGAGAGAGAGGGAAAGGGAGAGAGAATTGGCCAAGCCAAGCATGCTCAGTCTCTTCTCCAAGTGAACCAACCAGTTAAGATATAGGGACACATCGGTCTCCTATAAGCAAAGAAGGCAGTTCAGTACTAATGATCTATTAAGACCATCTCATCGATTCTCCATGGAGACGCAGTAACACAAATTCCCTTTTTAAACCTTACCATTTTAACATTAACCTGTTAGAATCATATCACTTTAATATATTTAATAAATTAGAAATAATTGCATGATTTATAATTATTAAGAGAAATTCCTTGGTTCTTTTTCATGAACCCAGCCAATTAGATCCAAATCAATAATACTGAGTTATTTTTCACTAAAGAGTTTCAGCAACATAATTTGTAACTTTTAATTAACAATTGTTTACTTTTTATTTATAAGAAACTTTTTTATAAATTGGTCTTCAATGGTCAAAATTATATGCTCAAGATTTTAAGTCAACTTTGGTGCTATTTTAAAATTATTTTATTCCCTAATAAGCACAGTCCTATTCCCTTTGCATAAGAAAGTACTAGACAGAAAATCAATTTTAATGGGCAAAGATATTGCATAAGTGTAGACAACTCAGACTTTCTGGTAATGAGTACATAAACATGTGCCAATCTTTTTTATGTAAAAGGATGCAATGGACATCTGTCTTAGTGACTGGGTTTTCAGAGCCCCTGTGTCAACTGTTGCCCATTCTTCCAGGCACTTACTGAACAGTATCTAATACCAAGTGTTATCTGAGGCTGCAAATCTCTGACTTTAGCCATTCCTTACTGGCCAGATATGGATAAGGGAACACAGGAGTCTCAGTTTGGGTTTCCCCAAAGTGGACATAGAGACAAGGACCTGGAGATCCTGATACATCACAGGAGAAACTGGGAGGGATTCTGGGGAGCAAGTGTGGTAATGGTTCTGCCTAGAAGAGGTGAGAGACAAATGAGGGTCACTCCTATTTATTCTGCTCCCAGGCCAAAGGACTTGACATTTCGATGTGTTATTTGTACCCACTTGCTTTAGGCCTTTAGAATCAATGAAATGAGAGGCCTTAAAGTCTGGCATTGAGTCTTTCACTTACTTTTCTCACGCTCTATTGAGCCGTAATTAAGACGAGAAACAAAGTATCATGATATTCGTGTGTACTAGCACGTAGGTGTATTTAGTTGTTTCTGTTTTTGTTTGCTTGTATATTTATTTTCTTTTGCTCTGAGGCAGAAGTTGGTAAACTTTTCCTTTAAAAGATAAGAGAGTAAATATCGTCGGCTTTGCAGGCAACAAAGGCGGCTGTTGCACATTCTTAAAAAAAAATACAACCCTTTAAAAATGTAAATATCATTTTTATCTTGTTGGCTCTAAAAAAAACAGTCCATTGTCTCATTGCTCTAAGGGAAGCAGTATTCAGTATTTATAGTCTATGCATTTCAATAGAACCTAATTTAGAAATAGTAGCAATTAAGTGAACTTTTTTAAAAAAAAGGATGAATGTCCCAACTACCCCCCTGCTGAAGTGGTATCAAGGAAGGCGTAGGAGGGAGCGAGGACTTGGTGGGTTGGTGTCAGAGGAGGCCAGATTGAGACTCACGACCCTCATCAGTGCAGAGCAGTCATGAGACAACCTTTCCCTTTGCTGTCAGTGGAGGCCACATGGTGAGAAGGAACAAGCAGCATTCCCACCAAAGGATGGCATCAGGGAAGGCCTGCTGAAGACACAGAACTCCCACCCACAACCTGCAGTGGGAGGTTGACCATGGATGTCAACAGAGGCAATAAGAAGGCAGTGCCCATCTTCCCGTCCAGAGCAGTGTCAGACCAAGCCAACCCTAACAGGTTCAAATAAGAGCCAGAGTGTCATATCGTAATACCCCAAATGTCCAGGTTCCCACCAAAACCCACCTGTCATACACAAACCAGGAAAATCTCAGTTTGAATGAGAAAAGGCAATCCACAGATGCCAGCACCAGGATTATTCAGATGATGGAATTATCAGACAATGATTTTAATCAGCCATCATATAAATGCTTCAAGCAATGACAAACATACTTGAAATAAATGAAAAAATAGAAAGTCACAATGAAGACACAGAAAGTTGCAGTAAAGAAATGGAAGTTAAAAAGACAACCAAATGGAAATTTTATAACAAAAAATACTATAATAAAAAAATTAAAAAAAAAAAAACTCGATGGATGGACACAACCACAAAATGGAAACGGAAAGGAGAAAGTATCATAGACTCTAAAGACAGAACTATAGAAATTATCATATATGAACAATGGAGAGAAAATACACTGAAAAAGAAAAAAGAAATGAGCAGAGCTTTGGGGACTTGCTAAACAACAAAAGAGCTAACGTTTGTGTCATCAGAGTCCCCAGGGTGGATGGGACTGAGTAAGTATTCAAAGAAACAAATGGATGAATATTTTCAAAGTTGGCAAAGGCCATAAGCCTACAAATTCAAGAAGCTGAGCAACCTACAAACAATATAAACCCAAGGAAATATACATCAAGGCACATCACAGTCAAACCTCTGAATACTGTATACAAAAAACCCTTAAAAGCAGCAAGATAGAAATGACACCTTATCTATAGAGGAGACAATTCAAATGCTTGTGTATTTCTCATCAGAAACCACAGAGGCCAGAAACAATTCACTTCACGTGATTCAAATGCTGAACAAAAAGAATTGTCAACCCGGAATTCACACGCTGTGAAAATATCCTTTAGAAATGATGGGGAAATCAAAGTATTCTTAAGATGGAGTCAAACTAAGAGACTTTATCCTCAGAAGACCTACCCTGTAAGACTGGCTAAAGAAGTTCTCCAAAGAGAAAGTTAATGATTAAGAATCTTGAAATATTGGGAGGGAGGAAAGAACGATGGAAAGAATAAAAATATGGGTATGTATAGTAGACTTTCTCGCTCATCTTGAGTTTTCTTAAAGCAAAAATTAGATGTAATTTCAAACATATTAGAATAGCTAAAATTTAAAATGATGACAACACAAAAATGCTTGTGAGTATGAACAGAAAATAGATTACTTATATATTGTTGGTGGTAGTTATAAAATGGTGCACAAATCTAGAAAACATTTGTCAGCTTCTTGAACAACAAAATTTAAAAACAAACTACACATGCACTTATCGTGACACTCAGTAACCACACTCCAGCACCCTTATAAAAAGAGGAAGAGACCAAAGCCCTGTCCGCCAAGTGAAGTTACAGCAAAGAAACGGCTATCAGCCAACCCCGAGAGAGCCCTGATCAGGACCAGAATCTGCCTGCACCTTGATCACCATCTTCTAGCTCCCAGAGCTGTGGGAAACAAATATGTGCATGGTTTAAGCCACCAGGGTTGCGGTATTCCCTTACGGCAGCTAGAGCTGACCAAGGCATTCAAGTGCGAAGGACACACTTTAGTCAGAAATACGCTATCACCACAGAGAACAAGGCCTGGTGTGAACTGTGCAGAGGTGACAGTGGCATTTTAAAGAGAACAGAGGAGTGGGGGGGAGATGGCAGGGACTTGTGTGGACTCAGGGAAGTGAGCAATTATGGAAAGCAGGAGGGGGTGGTTATTGCACGTGAAGCCATCTGGTTTTGCTAACAGCCGCTGTTCAAAGCCAGGCTCCTACTCTCCTGTAGCCACTGTGGGACAGGGGCCCATCTCAGCTGTTGGCTGGAACAAACAGTAAATTCTTCTGGCAACGTTGTGTTTTCTCAGGCTGACACTTTAAGGGGGGCTGAGTTCATCCTAGTAACGTGTTGCTAGAAAGTGTGGTAATGTTTGTTCCAGCCTTTGCATGTCAAGTTTGAGGCCTGCCAAGAGCTGGGTGAGGAGAGCGTTTGTGTCAGTGGGAACGGAAAATAGTGCAGTTTGCCCATCTGAATAGTTAATCATATGGTTACCATGTGACCCAGCTGTTGGACTCCCAGGTGTGGATATACTAAGGAGCAATGAAAATATATGTTCACATAAAAACATGTACACGAATATTTATAGCAACATTATTCAAAAGAGTGAAAATATGGAAACAACCCAACTATCTCTCAGCTGGTGAATGGATAAACAATGTGGTGTGTATACACACACGCACGCGCGCGTGCACACACACACACACACACACACCAAATATTAATTGACCCCAAAAAAGAAAGAATACAAATTTAAAAATTATTTAAATTTTTTAAAATATAAGGAAATGATAACAATATTTTGCATTTCATAATGTATGTAGGAGTAAAATAATGAACAACATAAAGGCTGGAAGGAGAAAAATGGAAGAATACTGTTTTAAGGTCCTTATTCTATATGTGAAGTGGCACACTGTCACTTAAAGGCAGACTGTGACAAGTTAAACTCATTATAAACCCTAAAATCACAATTAAAATAAAGCAATAGTTATATTTAATAAGCCAATGAAATCAAATGAAAAACCATGAAAATGAAATAAAATCAAAATGAAATCATGAACATTATTCAGTTAATCCAAAAGGAGGTAGACAGAGAGGAAAATATAAACAAAAAACAAAATGGATAAGGAGAAAAGAAGCAGTAAGATCATATCAATAATCACATTACATTTTAAGGTCTAAATACCCCCAATTAAAAGCCAAAAGTTGTCAAGTTTAGATAAAAAGCTAAGATGTAGTTATGTGCTGCCTACAGAAGAGCCACTTCTGTATACATTAATATAAATGGATATAAAGACAGAAATAGGTTAAAAGTAAAAGTAAAAAAGAAAAAGAAGCATGTTATCCTAATCGAAAGGAAGCTAGAGTCATTATGGTAATATCAGAGACATGAATTTAAGAGCAATAAATATCATCAGCTCAAAAGAGGGTAATTTTATAGTCGTGAAAGGATAAATGCATCAATAGGACATAACAATCCTAAATGTTTATTGACCTAATAACAGATCTCCAAACTAGATGAAACTCAAACTCAGAGAATCACAGGAAAACAGATAAACCCACAGGTATAGTCAGAGATATATAACAACCTTCTCTAAAAAATTGGTTGAACAAGTAGATGAAAAAAATTCAAGGTACAGCAAGTTTCTTTTTAAGAGTCCCAAACTGGATGCAATTCCCATGCCCATCCACAGGCAGTATACTCATACAACGGAATCCTGCTCAACAGTAAGGAAGAATGAACTGTTGATCCGTGCAACATATACCAACATAATTATGTCAGTAGCTATACTGACAGAAGGCAGGTCAGAGGCCACCCAGGGGTGGGAGTGCGGGAAAGGGGAGGGAAGGTTAGAAACGGGAATTAGGAAACTTCTGAGGTGTTTTGGTGATGGCTGCGTGGTAGTGTTTGCACATCAAGCTGTACAATTTAAATATGGACAATTTATTGTCTGTCCATTAAATCTCAATAAAACTATTAACTATTTTTTGTAGAAAGGTGAATTCTGGTATCCATTATTAGAGAAGGACGTGATTATTTTCCCACCTGTTTCACGTAGGTAAGAGGGGAGACCGCTGGTTATTTCAGCTGGTAAACGTGCTCTGCAGCGTTGGTCTGTCTTACCTGCCAAATCGGCTCTGTCTCTTGAACTGTTTTCGTCACCCTCCACCACGCTGAGCCCCCAAAGCGACGCGTGGCCTTTGGAAAGTTCTCGCTCAGTGCCGCAGCTTCCTAATCTGCAGAATGAGGGTTGTAAGAATATCCCGTATTTACTGTCATTTGTTTTGAGGACTAGTGAGTTACTGATGGTTAAGATATATGTAGAGCGAACAAAAAGGTATGTCAAAAACATGCCTTTTGTATTATTTTCTTTTATATTGCCATTCCAACAAAAGAATCCTCTGCTTCTCTTTATGTTAAAACTCGTCCTCATCGAGAGTCGTCTATAAATTATGTCACCGGCTCATTTCCTGTTCCTCTCTCCACCGACTTGATGCCAGTCAGAACGTGAATCTCGTCTTCCCCGAACTGGTTTTCGAGACCGCGGTGACGTCTACCGGCCCGCGGCGCCCTAGGCCTCGCTTGGTCGGCTACCTCAGACCCTCGGGGGCGTCGTGCTCACTTCCTCCGCCTGAAAACGTCCCCGGGGGCTTCCTCGTCACTGCTGGCTTCATTCCCCACCTCGGTTACACGTGGTATCCCGCGTTTGCGTTTCCAGACGTGGAATTCCCTGCACGCGGCCGTGCGCGCGCGCCCCAGCGGGACGGTCCGGCCACGCGTGCGCACCTGCAGGACGGTTCCGTCCAGGCCGCGCGTGCGCACCAGCAGGATGGTGCAGCCCAGGCCGCGCGTGCGCACCAGCAGGCGGACCTCTCTGCGAGGTTTAAGCTCGTATGCTGAAGTCCCTACGGTGTCACCTCAGGCGTTCACTGGACATCTAAAACCACACATGTCAAAAGATGACCCCACCCCAGCGTCACCCTCATCATTTTCTCGGTACTTTACAGAAACCTCCGGAATGGATCCGGGCCCGTGGGTGTTGCCGCGGCCACCCGGTCGTCGCTGCCCCCGCGTTACCTGTGTCCACGCTCCACACGCAGCCGGCGCTGTCCCCAGCTCACACCAGAAACGACGCTGGGTGAACTGGTTTGCCTGGCGTTCCTGATTCACTCGGCGTATAAATTAACACTTCTTACCGAACCGTGGCGTTCCGTTCCTGACTTTACACCCCCTCGGGGCTCCCCTCTCCACTGGCGAGGCGTCTTGGATTCTCTGCTGTTTTCCTAGGCAGTAGACTCAGTCCACGCCCGGGCCTTTGCACGTGCTTTCCCCCTGCTCTGAGCGGCCTCCCCAGACATTTGCACAGCTCTCTCCCTTGCTGCACCACCTCCAAAACATGTTTTATTTATTTATTTATTTTAACCACTCACTGAAATGCATCAACTCTTTTCACCTTCCTTCTTTGCTGATTTACATTTTTTTTTTTTTTTGAGACAGAGTCTCACTGTGTTGCCCAGACTAGAGTGCCGTGGCTTAAAACCACTTTGAGTATCTAATATAATATAAAACATGAATTTATTTGTTTTTAATGTTCATCTTTCCTTGTCAGACTACAAACTGTCTTCCTACTGCTGAGAAAATTATGAATTTTAATCTAATTCTATTCTGAAATTATTTCAACTAAAAGCACATTGTGTTTTTTTGTTTGATTTTTAAGAAAATCTAAAATTACATTTCATTTTAAAATTTGGTTGGGGCGATACTATTGTAATCCCAGAAGACATGAATTCTGACTGAATAAAATGTACAAAATTCTCCAGTATATTTTCAGTCTTCCAGTTAATGAATATTGAGTACTAAATACATAACCAAAGTATTGTTAGATCCTTAAAAAATAAATATATCAAACAGTGTGAAAGGTGAACCACTTTTTGTGACATATCAATAATACCACGTGCCAGTGTCTTGCTTTTTAAATTCTCATTTTAAATCCAGTAGTCTGTCTTCCTACATTCCTACACCCTTGTACTGTCAGACTTCAACAGTCTTAAAATGTAGTTAGTAAGAATATGTATATCCAACATTTATGAATCAATGCAAGTAATGAAGGCCTTAAAAGGTACAAATGACTACTTTTAAAATTTCACTTTAGACAGAGGCGTGAGTAAATAATTCCAGCCATGGAGGGCTTAAAGCAGGAGATGATTTTTGAACTTGACTTTCTTAAATAAGAAGCAATTAATGGCAACAATATGCACAGATGATTTTCAGAGGAGTACTCTAAAATAGGCAAATTGGCAAGTGATGATATATGAATAGAACACTAAGTTCACAGGGACAGGAGAAGGGAGTGAAGCATCAAAAGAAGGTGGGGTCAGGTCATGAATAAATCTGAGTGTTTCACTAAGGAGATTAGACAAATGGAAGGTTTGGAGCAGAGCAATGAAAGTTAGGGAAAAGAAAATCTAGAACCATGTAGAAAAGAGATTGGCTGAGAGGTAACCTGAGGTGAAATGAGATTAATTATTACATCACTTTAATAGTCCAAATGAGAGGATGAAACAAAAACAAGGACAGTAGCATTGGGCAGCAGAAGTAAAATGATTTAGCAACTACTGAGAGGGATCTAGTCCCCGTCCTGCTTCACTCAGGGTATTCGTGTCTTACATTTGCCATGGACAGGGTTCCTAAATTAAACTTTCATATGTAAAAAGGGAGTAATGTGTGTGAGCTAGACCAGCATGTTAAGAAGATAATGAGTCACTAGTGTCATCATGTTCAAACTGCTTGGTATAAAAAATATTTTTAAAACATCTATTCTTACCACATGCTATAATTAGGACTGGAGATTACAGAAGATGAATAAAACTACAATTGTTGTTAAGAGATGTGTGGATTCCAGAAATTTCAAGAAATCATCATTCTCCAGATAGGTTCAGATACAATTGAGAGACAAAGGAAATAGGCAAGTAGAGATTAAAATGCCACTTAATGACAGCCTTATTAATAAATACCTACTTACTTGATTACAGACAACGGGTAAGTGCAGTCCCCCTCACAGGGGAAGGGTCTGCCCTGGAAAACCTAAAACAAGAAGGAACAGACATTTTCTTCCTACTTCCTTTCTTATTTCCCTCCTCCCTTCCTTCTAGAGGGATCTCAAACACAAAGGAAAAGGGCGTATGCTGTATCTACGCAGTAGTTCTGCCCCACTCACCAGTCAGATAATATACTGACAATTCTCTGACACTTCTGTAGGCAGGACTGAGCGCAGGAGTAGATAAAGGCCACGCATTCTGGGTTAGGGTTGATTCACGGGAGGAAAATGTCCCCACTGACCAACAGCTATGTCTTACTAATAATAATGTCAGAGTGGACTAGAAAAGATGGATATGGAAGCAAAACAAAAACGATTTGAGATGGGAATGGTAGCTAAATAATGGTTTGTAGTTCACTCTCTCCATTACCTTGCTGACGTGCAGACAGACTGAAAACAAGATAGCAGATGTGGAGCAGTGCCACTAACGGTGTAAAACAAGAAGTGGGTGTAGGTAGGAAGGACGTAGGCAATAGCAATGCATCATTCCCTCTGCATATTCCAACCTCAGCCATACAGACGCCTCTGATACCAGAAGTCCAGGTACCACCTTATTATTTGGGAGACAGTAGACAAATGGTGACTACAGAAGGATATTTTAAGTTATTGAATGACTGGAGATCATCAATACTACTATTTCTGGGAGGAAAAAAAACACTAATAATTGTCTTTCAACTAAGAGAAAAAGATTAAATTAAAAATAAGTTTCATTATAAAATTCCTGGGAGACTCATAACATTAAAACAAGAGTAAAATAAGATAGATGTATTTATATAACTGAAATATAGTGCATATTTTTAAACTTTTGATATTTAGTATATAAGGTAACAGGTAATGCTGACAATAAGAATTAAGCTTTACTTCTATCCTGTTTTTTTGTTTAAAATATTTTTATTTTAGAATAGTTTCATAGTCATATTATATAGCTTATATTTACAGAAAAGTCCCAAAGCTAGAATTGTCATTACACCCTGTACTCAGTTTCTACCACTGTCAAAATTAAAAACTGACATTACCATTAACTAAGCTCCAGACTTTATCCACATATCCTTAGTTTCTACCTAATGCCTTGTTTCTGTTCCAGGACCCCACGCAAGACACCGTATTACATTTAAACATCATGTCTTTTTAGGCTCTTCGTGGCTATGATAGTTTCTTGAACTTTTATGTTTTTTTATGACCTTAAGAGTTTTGAGAAATACTGGTCAAGTATTTTGTAGAATGTCCCTTAATTATGGTTTGCCTAATTTTTTTTCTCATGCTTAGACTGGGATCATATATCTTTTGATAAGAAGACTTCAGAGGTAAGCTGCCATTTTCATCACATCATATCAAAAGCACATACTATCAACCTGATTTATCACTGTCAATGCAACTCTTTTATTTAAAAATTTAATTCAGAGAATTACGGAGGTGCAAACATTTCGATTTCATGATTTGCTTTTGTGCAGTTTGAGTCAAAGTTATTAAGCACCATTCTTCTACTCAAAGTATCACAAGAATGGAAAAACATCACATGTACTCATTGTTAAATTGATGCAACTTTTGATCACTGGCTGAGGTAGTATCTGCCAGGTTCTCTACCCCAGACTTACTCTTTTGCTTCCTTTCATACTCTACTCTTCAGAATGAAGTCACTATGTGCCACCCATACTATGGACTGGGGATGATGTATATACTGCACCTTCCAGAAATTATCTTTATAAATTATTTGAAATTCTTCTACACAGAAAAGCTTTGTCTCTTCTCACCTATTTTCTCATACATTCCATCATATATTTACATCAGCATGGTTATAATCCATTATTACATTATTTATTTTGCTTCTCTAATTGTTCCACTTTTGGCAATTAGAAGCTCTTTCAGTTGGCTCCTGTGTCTCTTTGACATACCCTGCAATTCGGGGCCTTTGAGAACTTCTTTAATTTCTAGCATTTCAAAGTGCTCCAGACCTATCTTGTATATTCCCTGCCCCAGCCCTAGAATCAGTCATTCCCCCAAAGATCCATATTTCTGGGATTGGTATTAGAAACCAAGATCTTGGCACTGGATGTGCTCATTGCTACTGGGGTGTCACAGCTTCTAGTCCCTCTCGGTCAGTGGACAGATGTAGGACATACATGTGTGCCTACTAACCCTTGTACTCACACACATCTTAGTATAGATATGCACATCTGATGAACCTTTATTAAGCAAAGCATGGGTCCTTAACGACTCTGATTCAGTACCACAGGGTTCATTCTCGACATACCCCTTGCTTAGCTATAATCTACTCCAAAAGTGAAAAAACTGGTTCCCATCATATACTATCCATTAACTTATGCATATATGCATAGTAGATTCAGAGTTCTCAACCCATGATCCCATGGGCTGTAGCTCTGCCAACCACAGCACAGGCTATGCACAGCTCTGCTGTCTTTAGTCTCACCGTCTCCACTCGTTTATGAAGTGACTTAGGTAAATTTTTCTTCCACATCCTTCAGTGAGGTTATGGAATATCTTTGCCATACGGGTAGATTCTTTGTCATAGCCCACATTTTATCCTGGGATAATACATCCTCCTAATTAATATATTTTTAAAACTTTCATTAATATTTACTCTTTGTGCTGTAAAATTGAATGGATTTTGACAAATACATAGGATTATGTGCCACCACTACAGTATCATACAGACTAGTCGTATCGTCCTCAAATATGACATGTGCTTCGCCTATTCGACTCTCTTTCCTCCTCAAACCCCTGGGAACGACTGATGTGCTTTTCTCCATTGCTATAGTTTTACTTTATTCAGAATGTCATATAAATGGAATAATACAGTGTGTAGTCTTTGTACACTGGCTTATTTCACTTGACAATATGCCTTTAAGAATTCTCCATATTTTTTCTTGGATTTATAATTAATAGTTATTCTCTTATATAACTATGCCACTGTATGGAAGGATACATCCATTGTATGTCTGAATATAAGTTTGCCATTGCATGGATGAAGCACAGTTTTTTCATCCATCTACTAAAGCATATATTAGTTGCTTACAATTTGGGGAAATTATAAATATATATACACACACACACACACACACACACACATATATATATATATATCAGTGAAAGTACTATAAGCATTCACGTGCAGAAGTTTGTATTGGCATAAATTTTAAATCAACTAGGTAAATAACTAGGAATTCAAACAGTGGATCATATGGAGAGACTATGCTTGACTTTACAAGAGACTGTCCAAATTCCTTCCAACTTGGTTGGGCCAGTTTACATTTTTGCCAGCAATACATTAGAGTTTCTAGTGCTCTGAATACTTTCCAGCAACTGTTATTGACTTATTTTTGCATTTGAACCATTCTAGTAGGGATGTAGTGATATCTCATTGTTGGTTTAATTTGAATTTTCCTGATGATAAATGAAATTGAGCGTCTTTCATATACTTATTTGCTGTCTGTATATCTTTTTGGTGAGATGTTTGCCCACGTTGTTTGCCCATTTATTAATGAGGCTGCATGTTTTCTTATTGTTGAGTTTTAAGAATTCTTTGTGTATTCTGAAGGTAAGTTTCTTACCAGATATGTGATTTGCAAATATTTTCCTCCAGTTTGTAGAAGTTAGCAGAGCAGAAGTAAATACAGAGATCATTTCAAACCAATTTCATATCATTTATATAACTATATTTATAGAACTGCTATTATGGGAAATAATCTTATATTTTCAAAATATCCAACTAATGATTTTCTTATACTTAAGAGTTTAAATTATTTTAAAAGTATTTTTATTACCTTTCTCTACCTCAAGATAAATTTTAAAACTCAAATCTTAGTTCTTACATGATCTATCTAGATCTTTTCTAAGATAAACATATGGACAAATTTTCTTTTAATTATAGTTCCATACATTACATTCTTAATATTTTATATTGAGACTGGAGGTCCATGGTTCTTTTTCCTTAAAAGTCTCTGCCAAAAATGTGAAAATAATGAAATAAAGGTATATTATTATAGTCTTACAATGATTAAAGAGGTATTCATCAAAAATTTTAAAAGCATTATTTTCAGAAGAAATATAAAATAATAATTCAGCTTATTTTTGTACTTAAATTGCAGGTCAGTTCTAATATTTTTCAGTAACAAAAGTAAAATGTTTTCTATTTTCTAATAAAGACAATTTTACTTTTAATTGGTTTAAAATGATTGAAATTTGGCTCTTTTTTATTTCTTTAATTTAAAAAGTACCTAGAAAATATAGAACATATGTTATCTTTCAAAGCATATGAAATAAATACAAGCATTCCCTTATGTAAAAGAAAATAGAATCATACATGAGGTAAAATCACTACTGTCATTCACAATATGAGATATGAAACTTACAAGCTATGATCTGTGCACGCGGAGTGGAGGCAACGTCCCTACATCCTGTAGAGTCACAGTGCACAGTTGTCTGGCGTGTGCAGGACACATCCTCCAGGGTGTTTGGGAGGTTAGCTTAGACAAAGTTCAGGTAGCAAATTACTTTATAAAGAAAATCAAAAGATTAATTAAAAAGGTCTGAACCTCTAATTTAGAACTATTTTTAGCAATTACCTGAAATGCAAATAACCACGTATACATTATTTATCTATCTAAAATAGCTGTGCTAATACCATCTATCTACCTAACTACATAACCTCCTAGTTCTACACATTTTTGTAGATAATTAGTGAAGATTGTGAGCATGCTACCTGGTTTCTCCAGATCATATCTTTTCCCGGTGTGCTGAATATTATGGCTGTCTTTGCTAAGAAGCCGAATTTAACCTCTCACAATTTTCTCAATACAAGTGCTCCAGGGAGATGACAGTTATACATAACTTTCATTTAGCATGACAAATTCAATTTTTGATCGTAAAGTTTTCTAGCCAGAAGTCATAAGTGCAGTTCTTGACTTAAGTAGCTTGTTATTTATTTGTATGAATAAAAAGAACATTGATGGAAATACCAGAAAACTAATCAATAATCCATCGATGTGGTAAAATGTGATTAAAAATAATGAAACACTTCTTCTGACATTCAGTTTGCTTCTCTTTTATAGCGATATACAACCAATAAAAATACAGTGAATTCTGCTGGCTCTGCAGAATACAACGGGAACATTAAGAGAGGGCAAGCAATCAGGAAATACAAGGCAGATAAGTGTTGTGGGGCTTCATTGATAAGCCGTGTGACTTCGTTAAGAAGACCTTTTTAGCTCCCTTAAATGTTTTGATATTAAAATTAGAAATGGCAATACAAGGGTAGAAGGACTGTGAAAATAAATGAGGATGGACAACGAGTACCTCTGCGGTGGCATTTTATAAATAAAGCTTCAGGTTGCCTAGGGAATAAGAACCAGGTAACCTTTCTAGCTTCACCTACATCTTATTAAGGGACATAAACCATGTCATTGTTCTTTCCCTATGATATAGTTCCTCAGAATAGGAGAGCACAATTAATGGAACTGACCTTCCTCACAATTCTCTTATAAAGACTTATAAATTATGTTTTATAAAATACTAGCAAGAATATAGTGGCATTCTTATTAATTATAAATGTGCATTTTAGAGGTCATGCTCAATAAAATGATTCCTTCATGTTTAACATAAAACTAATACAAAAGTAGTAGTCTGGGCATGTATGTATTAGCCCCTATATGAAATTGTATCATACATACAGGAGAAATGGTTGGGTCATTGTAGTTTCATAATTATATTCATAAAGTAATTTTTGGAGAAAGGTGGATAGTCCTAATGTATTAGCACCCACTACTTATTTGTGTGGCTTTGAGCACCTTTGTCTGCATGTTTAGTGGATGATTGGCGGCACTGCTTAGGTTTCCCCTGCAAGACCAGGAACTCACTTCCTCGGCTCCTACAAAGTTAGTTGCAGAGGACCCACAGCTGAATCCTTCTAAACAGTTGTGACATGCTATGGCAAATATTTTCTCTCCGTATATCAACAGCCGATATTTTATTAATGGTGTATTTCATTGTACAGATTATTTTAGTTTTCTTATTGTGAAACTTATTAGTCATGTATTATAGGGATTTTCTTTAGGTATGTTATTTGACAAAATACATATGCGTGCTCTCTGCTTTTCTGATGCTTTTACCACTATGTTTCTTTGTTTTATCCATTATAAAATGAAAATTTTATCTTAAATTAGGTGAGATGATTTATAATTTTTAAATAGCTAGTTTTCCACAATCATTTCTCAAGTGATTTATTTTATTCCGCACGTATTTGAAATGCCTTCTCCATCCCAGTGCTGGCATTAACCTGTTAGTTTGTTGGCTTTCATTTGTTTCACTGTTTTGTTTCCTCCTATAATAATATTCCCCCATCGTTTCCTCCTGCCTTGCCTTTATAACTGCTTCTCAGATATTAGTATCTGGATTATATAAGCTTCATAAAACAAGTAGGGAAGTGTTACTTCCTCCTTGATTTTTCTCTAAGAATTTGTGTGACATTGGAATTTGCATTCTAAATGTTTGATGAAAGTTACTTTTTTAGGCCAGCTTGGCTTGGAGTTTTTGTTGTAAGAAAAGTTTTAATTATGGATTAATTTTTTCAACAGATATTAGGTTTCTAGATATTTCCGGTTTTACTTTTGTCAGCTTTTGTAATCTGCGTTTGTCACTGAAAGCTTCTGCATAATAGTTCCAAATTATTAATACATGTGTAATATGAATATGTAAATATAGATGCCCAGCATTCTTTTTCTGATATGAGTAATGTGTATTTAGTCTCTTTTAATCTTTATAATTCTTGCTACAAATTTCTCTATTATATTAGACACTCATTGGGCTACATCACACAAATTTTTCTATGTCCTATTTTTGTTTAAAATTAGTACAATGTATTTTTTACTTTGCTTTCTATTTTTCCATTGCTTATTTGAAAGGTGCTGCATAATTTCTAAATGTGGGATACTTTTAAGATATCTTTTTAATGATTAATTCCTAGTTTATTTCCCCTATAATCAGACAATGTACTCTGCATTAGTTCATTCTTCAACGTTTTTTGTGGGGCACAGCATATAGTCTCTTGCAGTCAGTGCTCCATTTGCAGTTGAAAGTAGTATGTCCTGGAGATTTAGAATATAATGTTCTTTTAATGTCAAATACGTTAACTTGATTAATCATGTTCCTATTTTTTGTATATTTGCTCTTTATTTCTGCTTCATTTATCAGTTGTTGAGACATGTGCATGAAAATCACAATGTGTGCATGTCTATTTTTTAATGTTCCTTCTGATCATTTTTTCCTTTAAAATTTGAAGATATTATTTTCAGATGTTAAGATTCGGGGATTATATATTCTTCTGTTGAATTTTCCCTTCCATTATAAATTATGTGTCTTTATATCTAATACTTTTAGTTTTAAAGTCTACTGTGCCCAATTCTTAATAAAGTTGCAAAGAAATATCTTTTGAATAGTGTTTGCATGATATATGCTTACATACTTTTACTTCAGTTGTTTGCTTCCTCTATTTTGTGTTTCTTTTAAACAACTGACAATTGTTTCTTTTTTTCTTTGATATTGAGCCTGACAATCTTTATCTTTTAAGTGGAGTGATTAATTCATATACATTTAATATGAATTGATATAGATGGGTTTTAAGTGTTCCATATTTTCATTGATTTTTAAAACTTCTCATCTCTTTTTAAAATTCTTCCTTTTCTGATTTCTTCCCAAAAGAAAAAGTAAGTTTTCCCTAAATTATTTCATTTTATCTCCTAATTTAGGTTTCTATTTATATTGTGGCTTCATGAGAATTTCATATATATTAACATGTTTGATTCATTAGAATTTTCATTAAATTGATACTTTAATCATTTTCCAAATAAATCAAGAAACTTGTACTAGTTTACCTCCATGTATTATCACCCCTCGTTTTCATTATTATCATATTTTACTATTATTTAGGTAACAAAACCCAAAGAGGCAGTTGCTATTGTTGCTTTAGTTAGTCAAAATTACTTGATCCTTACCCACACGCTTGTCCTTGCTGGCGATCTTTCTTCTTTCTTGCATGGAACAGTCAAGACTCACTCCAGGAAGTGGAACACATATGTTATTGAATAAGGAGTTTCCTGTAGGAGTATAGAAACTAGGTTTTGTTGAAGTTGCTGGAGAACCTGGTCAAGAGGCAGTCTGAAAGGAGACCTGGGAGTGTGAGGACAGTGACCGGCACCTCAGAGAAGCCTGGACGTCCAGCTGCTGAAGTGGGGCCTCGAAGACACGGCCGGTGAAATGGCCTTCAGGAAGCTGCCCCTGCCCCATTCCAGATGCAGGACTCTGGAAGTAAGTCTGTGCTGCCACCAGAGGAGGGGCGAGCCGGAGCCTCCTGGAGCTCCCCATCAGTCAGGTTTCACACGAAGCATGGTCACCTTCCAAGAGTAACTGCTCTTGTTTCACTTCTGCCTCCCCAGCCAGGCACAGCTTCCTCTTTGGTCCAACTGTAACTTGGAATCTTACACTAAAAGAGATTCTGGAAAATGTAATTTCCAGTTCAAGTAAGTCAATGATAGCACAATCCAGCAAAGTCCAACTTTTGTTAACATGACATCCACATATCCGGTTCAAGAGTTTTTAACTTTCAAATAATGACGAAAGCAAGATTATGCTCATACAGGTTACGATGCAGCTGTTCCTTGCACAGTGAGAAACACGGTAATCTTTCCTTGATGAGGGTGTGTACAGCTCAGTTCTGGGGGATGTTCATTCCTCCAGCTGAGTCATTTGATATTTTACAGCATATGTACTGAGGTAGCAGATAAACCATTTTAACAAATTTTAGGTTGAAAACATGTCAGTAAATGAGGGAAGGAATGAAAGGAGAGGAATTGGTATACATACATATATTCATATTAAAATAATGAAGAAACATTTGTAAGTACTATAGTTCTCTTTTCTACAACTACTCACATGGTCGTAGCTAGCATTTATAAATTCCTTCTCTATCCCTATTCCCTGCACTCCTAGGAAGCCCATCAACTGATCATGGTTCTTTGCCTGGGGGAGTGACCAGAGCCTTCATCAATGGTGAGTCTGTGCATTGGAAGTTCCTATTGTACACGTAAACATTCACATTTATCAAAGGACATGAGAGAACCAGAAGGATTTCCTGAATTTCAGACAAACTCCTTCCTACCCCCATTGTATAATAAGGATCCAGTTTCTTCCTGATTTCAAGAAACAGTCACTCTAACCAATATCACAATTATCTTTGCCAATTTATTTCCCTGACCTGAGAAGCCCAATGTGACCAGAACCATCCTGAGCTTTTAATTTAATGAAACTCTTATTGTGTTTTCTGATCAAAGTCTTTAATCTTTGGGAGCAAAGACCTCTAAATTAGCAGGGCTCAAAATTGTAAAGATGGGAAGTAAAAGTTTTGCTAGTAAATCATTTGCATGATGATAAAAGAAACCACTCTGAATTCCACATCTTAATTCATACCTGTAAATCCTGGCTATGCGAAAACGAGCACCATATCCTCAGTACTGATCCAGTCTCACAAAGTGTTATCAACCAACTGGTGTTATTACTGATACTTCAATAAGACAAATAAATAATTCAATAAACTAACAAATAAGGTTATCTGAATAAAGTATGGTTTAGTTAATAATAACTTACCAATATTGGTTTATTCATTGTAACAAATATACTATATTAATCTAAGATGGCAATAGCAGGAGAAATTAGATGTGGGAACTCTCTGTACTATCTCCTAATTTCTCTATAAATCTAAAACCTATCTAAAAGTAAATTATATTTAAAAAGGAGAAAAGAAGAAATAGAAGCCATTGCACGGTTCTGTTGGGTTAGCTGTGTCGGATGATGAAGAGTGTGGTTGAGACCAATAGATCCATAAACATGTGCTCGTGCTGCACTTCATCTGCTGTACAATCACTTCCATGTTCAGAATCAATGTAATGTGGATTATGATGACATTGAGTAATGTGTTAGGTAAAGTCACAGATGGGGATTTGGGCACAGGCACTTTGATTAGGGAAGGAAGGCTTGGCCATACCCAGAGTAAGTGCCTGTTTCCATGGAGATCAAGCCCTGACCTGCTCATTACAGGCGGTGGCCCACTGCAGTCAGCATGGCACGTGGCCTGATTTCCTGCACAGAGAATTACGCCACTGAAGGCCTGTGGTCTTGTTTTTGGTGAGCTAAGCAATACACAGGAGTGACCAGATTGATTTTGTGAGTCGAAATCCACACTGCAGAGCTCATTTGTATGTTTATTTCTGTTCCAGGCACAATTTGCTCATGAGACTATTGGCCAAGTGTAGGGGCATCTGAGGGAAGAGGCCACCTGGCCTCCACTTAACAGCTCATCTTGTCCACTTGGCTATCAAAACCCTCTGCAACTATGCCTGCTCTTTAGTATTTACATAATATTAATACACACATATTTTCACTCTGTGCCTATTTGGAAAGGTCATCCACACCTTTTCCCAAGACCTCTTTTTCACCAATTTTCCTATTATGTTCCCTCAAAGTTTCTGATCATTGATCCAGTGACCCATTGTTCATGAATCAGTGAGGATTCATATGACTATCTCTCCTCCCCAGCAAAAAGGATAATTAGATACCCTGCTCAAAGCTGTACGCACTGGATGGGAATGAGGAGTGACATTTCCCTTCATCACTGTCCTTCAGAATCACACTTGAGTGGGACCACGGACTTCTGGATGTCTTTGGTTAGAGAGTAATAGCATACTATAAACTACTGTAAAAACCACTCTTGAAACCATGAGCATTTTTTTCTTCCTCAGTCAACAGTTCATACAGTACCTGATGATGCAGGTTGTGAGAAAGAAAGCAATGCACCAGGAGGGTATGCTATGGGAATCTGAGTCATTCCCTTATGAAAATTACTAGTGTTTAATCTCAGCTATCATCTGCACTTGATGATGGCATGTTGGATGAGTCAGACACCTGCAATTCATGACAGGCAGCTCAGGTTTCACAGCAACAAGGTGGCCCACGGCCAGGCATTTGGCATCTAATAGGCCCAGGAGTAAATCAGAAGTTGTTTCTCAAACTGAGAATACTTACCTGCAGAGGATAGAATAGTTTTTCTCCAATTTTAAGCAAGACAAATAATTTATCCTAACAAAAAACAGAAAATACAAGGAATTTTGCAAAAATTCAACTACAATTGTGTTATACTGCAAGAGGAGGGTTTACAACTGATGTGAGTTGTGGAATGAGGGAATACAGAATTTGGTGGGAAGACAATTATTCAAAAATTGTGTGCAACTTTAGATGAAGAAAGCCCACTGAGTGTCACATAGAAATTATGTAAAAAAGATATTCCATATTCCATTTGATAAATATTTACTAAAATATGGACTATTTTTCAGGCATTGTGAAAATACAACTGTGATCAAAATATTGTCTCTACCTTTAAAGAGCTTATATTCTAGGCAAGGAGATAGGAATAATCGAAGACATGCACCTAAACACATATAGATGAAACATTGGGAAAGCTTAAATACCAAAACAAAGAGATCACAGCAATAAACAATAATAAAAATTTCATAAAATATTTATGTCAAAATATTTATACTAGCACTGTGAATATCACTATTATCATTAAAACAAAAATAATTTAGGTTTTTAAATTTGTCTCTGTCTAGTGTTTATTTATGAATCTTTGTAAATTTTATTAAGTACTGATCCAGTTATCATGGCTACATAACATACAGAACAAACTGCAAACAAAAACAAAAACAATTTTGGTGGGTGTAAAACAACCACTTATTCTTACAGATTCTACGAGTCAAGGATTTGGACAGGGCACAGTAGGAATTGTTTGTTTCTTCTAAATAATATCTAGGTCCTCAGGTGGAAGTGTCAAAGCCTAGGGACTGGACATAGTTGAAAATTCATTCACTCACATACCAGGTGGTGGTGCTGGTTCGCAGCTGAGATGTTTGCTGGGGCTGTCTCTAAACACCCATATTTAGCTGCCCCTGTAGCCCCAGCTTCCTCACAGGATGTTGCAACATCCTTAGAGTTACATTTTTGTAGTATTATCGAAGTAATATTAGCCAACTGCCTAACAGAGTTCACACCCTTGAATGGCAGCCCTGCACCAACACTGATGGTCATGGCTAGGCTTGCTGAAGAACACACGACACGGTCAAAAGTAAAATGTGAAATGATATTATAGTGAGTCAAAAAGAAATCCCCTGTATGGTCGTAGGCATACTTTTTGAGCACTAGTATATCACCCAGTCTGGTGATTTAATCGACAAACTGCTTGAAAAGATCCTATTACCTTCTGACCTGTTACGTAAGTCTATATTTGCCACTGATTTTGGAAGTACATATATGAGAAAATGGGAGCTAGTAGGGAGCATGGTCGAGTACCTATATAATTTGTATTGGGTATCTTTTGTAAGTTATTTCTTTAATGGGTCAATCATGCACCGAAATGAGAACAACCTCCAGCCTGTGCCAAGCCAACAGTCCCACCAGAATTGAGAAGACCAGCCTTTGTGTTTTGATTTAACCCCCCGACTCCAACTCACTTAGTCCTGTGACTTCTAATTGCTGTTCGTTCTCTCCAAATAACTCTATTTCCTTGACCTAAGACAGGAATGCTGGTTGCATAGGACTTGGGCATTGTTCCAATACTGTGTGTCTTAGGTCACTTTAATTTTTAAAAATCATACCTTATAAAGCATTTCTGGAAAAAAATGGTAAATATATTATCTTGGTCTGCAAAAATAGTTCAAAGTGCTTCTAAATCTTTCTCTCATTTTCAAGGTTATGTGGTTGCATTTTAACCGTCATAGAAAGAGTATATAGAAATGCAAAAGTGTTACTATATTAGCTTTACTTTTGCTTTTTTTAAAGTATCATTTCTCCTCAAAGGAGAGGAATGCAAGGTTTTTATTTTTTTATCAAAGACACATTAAACTAATACGACTTCCTCTGAAAAATAATCATTTTATTCTCTGTACTCCAATTCCCAAATCCCATTTTTACAAGTATTATTTATCAAAATGAAGTAATAATTGTCAAAAAAAATTTTCAAGTACATGCTACAATGACAGAGTTTATTTACCAGATAAAATAAACAAACTTCATCCATTTTCTAAGGCAGCCCGTGTCCAAATTGTATCCTTCAACCTCTTTATTAAATTAATTTGGAAGGCTCCTAAAGTCAGCTTTGGAATAATAAAATTTAACATTTATCAATAACTAGATAGAAGATGCCAGAACATACCATGACTTTTTAATTTAATCTATGTGGCACTCCTTTGAGAAGGTGCTATTACTGTACACGGATTAGGAAAGTGTCCAAGGCGCTGGCCCAAACCTCACATATGGTATGTGACAGTCTGAACCTAAGGTTCAGATCTTTGCACAACATGCATTGCCTGTCAGAACAGGAAGCTAAGGTGTGAGGAGGTTACATAAAGTGCCCCAGTTTACATTAGTAGCTATTGGCCCTTCTGGGATCGAGATCTGAACCTTTGCATTTCTATCACTTTATTGTTCAATCTCTTTCCTCAAAAGAGTGATGGTTCTAGAAACTGACGAATATTTTCTTCTCTGACGATTCTGGAAAAGTATTGGCTTACTCTGTTTTCATCCACAAATGTTAAAAGGGACAATGATAAGCTCCACAATTAAACATTTTTAGGAAAGTGGAGTAAAAATGAAACATTAGGATTTAAGTCCTTGTTCTATTATTTAATGTCTAAGTTTCAGATAACCTATTTTTATAGGTTTCAGACCCTCCCACCATATATAAAATTTGAATAAAAAATATCAACCTTGAATAATTTATGTGACTATTAAAGGAAATACTATTGGCAAAGCACTTAGCTCAGGGCCTAGAATAGAGCAAGCACACAACAAATGTCAGCTATTTTTATCGTTACTCAGGATAGAGTTGAGACCTAGTTTGATATATTTTCTTTATTTTGAAGCAGTGTGGAAAAGTGGGTCAAACACTATATTCATGGTCAAGACAATTTCCATGTTAATGAATGACCAATTTCTTTATTATTGTGAAAATAGACAAGCCTAGTCTTTATCATCTGTTCCCTGAGAAGTGCTTACTATTTTTTTCTACTGTCAGAAGTGAATTAAGATTGAGGTCTAAAAATGAATGCCATGATAATTTTTCCTCATCCCTGAGCCAGATGCTCTCAATTCACGAAGAACTGATTTAAAATATTACAAAGAAACGGAATGTGTCCTCATTTGAAAAATATCAGTAAATGGACTGAAATAACTCAGGTTGAAACCGGATGATATAATGATAGTCATTTTCTTTCTGCTTTGAGAATTTGTTCCAATATAAATCGTTGTCCTTCCTATTTGAGCAATAACATTATTGACTGCAATTATTTTCTGTGTGGGGGTGTTTACTGAAAAGACTCATGTGCGATGATTATTTTGCTACCTACTGTGCACACTTGAAAAGAGATCTTTGATTCCCAAAAACAGCTATTTGTTGCACTGTCAGTTTTTTATTCCTTCATTTTAAACTCATAATCTGACTGAAAAATTTATGCAAATATCTCCAGCTGGTTCTGACTGCAGCATTCCAGTCCCAGGGATGACTACCAGGAGCGTTGCAGAAAGCTATGCATCCCAGCGTGGTCCTCCCTAGATAGCACTATTGTCCCACAGAGCATCAGTAAAGGCTTTCAGGGGACACCTTGCTCCGTTGCATTCTTTGTCTGCATGTAGTCTAAAATATTTGTGACAGGCATATATCTAACATTGCCAGGTTAGCTCTGTATCACTAGCAATGACTGCTGACCCAGACATTTCTTTTACCATTTAGAGTGGTACAAGGTGACATCATCAGAAATAGCAAAGAAAGGCCTCAGATGTTCTTATCCTTTGTAAAAACAAAGGCTGTGCTGCAAAATTGTCAAAATGAAATATTTTTAGAACTCCGAAAATTATCCAAAACTTGCAACAATCTGAGGTGCGTTTATTTAAGAAAAACAGGCTCCGTGAGAACAGTGGGCTTCGTGGCATTTTAACTTGCCTCGCTGTTGTCCCCTTCTCTCGAGTTCCACAGCAGCCTGGAAAGCCAGCAGGTCTGCAGTCAAGATGAAAATCATCAGCCTAGGAGCAGCTGGGGCAGGTGGGTGTGTTTGGAGCTCCCCAAAAGCATGATTCCCAGAGATTCCTCCTCATTTGACTTGTCTGACAATCCCTGGAAGCCCCTACTTCCAGGGATTCAGAGCACACTCAGTGACAGTCTTTTCCCTAAGGATATTTGTTAAAAAAATAATAATAACAGCAATTATTTACCACAACAGCTGCTTGTAGCAGAAATAACAGTTCAGGAAAACAAAAAGCTTACCACAATTCTTAAAAGGAAAAGAATGGGAATAGATATATAGGAGATTTGAAAATATTGGACATATTCCTGGGAATCGAGAAGAGCACACACATATGCAGGATTGTGTATACGTGTGTGGGACTGTGCAAATGTCCCAGAAAGACTTGAGAAAGTGTGGACTCCTCATGTGCGATAGATTTGGAGGCTCTACAGAAGCAGGAAGTGATAGCTAAGTTAGAGTTGCAAAGTGCCTGCCTAAGCATTGAAACCATGTGCCCCAACATGCACTCAGAGTTCCTTGATAAAGTCTTAGAGATTATTGTTTCCAGATATTTAAAGAAATTTCTAACCAATGATTAGCTAACTTCTACAATAGCTGAACAAAACTTCAGTGTACACACGCAACAGAATATGGACTTTACTTTTCACTGAGGTCACTAAACAAGCAACCATCAGCAACAAAAATAATAGCAAGTGCTATAAAGGTACAGGGGGTCAGTAGCCAGCCTTGCTGCGAAATATGATCTTAAATGTCCAATTACACATACACACACCAATGAGAGATCTAAAACAACAGGAGAGGGGGATCCATACACGAGAAAAGAGCAAGCAACAAATATGCCCTGTGACAGCTCCCAGATATCAGACTTACTAGATGAAAAAGTCAGGTAGCTATTATAATTATATTCAAAGAACTAAAGGAAAATATCTTTTAGAGGTATGATGACCACCTCTTATCAAAAGAGAATATCAATAAAGAGAAATTGTTTTAAAAAAAAAGAAACTAAAGAAAACTTCTGAAACTGAAAGTAAAATACACAAAATGCAAAATTCACTAGGGGGCTCAACGGTGGATTGGAACTGGCAGAAGAATCAACTAATGTGAAGACAGATCAATAAAGATTATGCAATCTAAAGAACAGATAGAAAAAGGAATAACAAAAAAGGAACAAAATTTTAGAGATGTGGACATTAAGTGCACTTTTGTAGCTTTACACATTTGTAATAAAAAATGAGAAATATTTCTAATCAATAAACTAAGCTCCCACCTTAAGAAAGTACATAAAGAACAAACTAAATTAAAGCTAGCAGAAGGGAGAAAATAATCAAGATTTGACACAAAATAAATAAAATGCAGAACAGAGAAGTGATAGAGAAAATCAGAAAAACCAAAAGTGAGCTATTTGAAAAGATCAGCAAAGTCGGCAATCTATAGCTTTACTGACTAAGAAAGAGGAGAGAAAACTCAAATTATTAAAATCAGGAGAGAATGAAGGGAAATTAGCACCAACTGTACAAAAACAAACAAAAAACAACAGGAAAAACATAATTATAGAAAAATACTATAAAAAATTATATGTCAACAATATGTCTAGCTTATTTAAGCTAGATGATATGGGAAAATTCCTAGAAAAATACAAACTACCAAAACTAACTTGAGAAGAAATAGAAATCTTAGTTGACCTATAAAAATTAAAGGAATTTTATTTTTTTAAAACTTCTCTGCTTTATTTTGCCAAATATTTAAAAAGACATAAACACCAACTCTTGCAAAAAGTGGCAAATGAAGGGACACTCCCGAACTAATTATAGCAGGTGAGTACTACCCTGATAACAAAACTATCTAAATATATCGCAAGAAAATACAACCACAGACCAATGTTCTTATAAATAGAGATACAAAATCCTTAACAAAATACTAGCAAACCCAATCGTGCAACAATCAGAAAGGATTATACACCATGACCAAGTTTATGTATTATTACAACAATGCAACATCTGAATATCAACTAATAAAATACTCTATATCATCAAATAAAGTACTCAAACCATATGATCATCTCAATATTCAGAAAAGTATATGACAAAATTGAAGACCCTTTCATGGTAAAAATGCTAAAAAACTAGGAACAGAACTCTGTAAACCACATAAAGGATATCTATAAAATATGCACACTAACATAAATCTTTATGATGGAAGACAGACTGTTTCCCCCAGCACTAGGGATAAGATCAGGATGTCTTTTTTCACAACTTGTATTCAACATTATTCTGGAGGTTCTAGCAATTAGTCAAAAGAAAGTAAAATGTAATACAATTATGATTTGTAACTAAAAATATTAATTAAAAGAAGGAAAAGTAGTAAAAGGAATTCAGTTTGGAAATAAAAAAGTAAACTCTATTCAGTGATGATATGATTATGTATATATAAAATCTTAAAAAATTCAGTAAAAACAACTATTAGAGCTAATAAATGAGTTAATTAAATTTTCAGGATACAAGATTAATATACAAAAAAAGAATTGTATTTCTATACATTAGCAACAAACATCCTGAGAATGAAATTATGAAAATAATCTATTTATAGTAATGTTAAAAGAATAAAACATTTAGAAATGTATTTAATAAATCATTGCAACACTTGTACATGAAAACTACAAAGCTTTGTTGGAAGAAATTAGAGAAAATCAAAATAGATAGCAAGAACTCTCGTATTCATGGATAAGAAGACTCAATATTGTTTAAACGGCAATAATTGGATCCCAGTCCATATAGAAATTACAGATATCGTTTTTTCAGATATTGACAAACTCATTGTAAATTCATGTGAAAAAAAGCGTAGGAAAACTAGAATATCCAGTACAATCTTGAACAAAGTTAGTAGACTTCATTTCTTGATTTCAAAACTCTCTACAATAATACAGTAACTAAAACAGTATGGTGATAGTATGAATACAAACATATAGTTCAATAGAATAGAATTGAGAATTCAGAAATAAACTCTTACATTTAAAGTCAATTAATTTTTAAAATGGGGCTGTAACAATTGAATGGGAAAGAATAGTCTTTTCATCAAGTGGTGTTGGGAATATTGGATACCTACATATAAATAATGAAGTGGTAATCCTTTCTCACGCCAAATACAAACTTAACTCAAAATGGACCATGGATCTAAATGTAAGAGTTAAAACTATAAAACTCTTAGAAGAAAACATAGGGATAAATATTCATGACCTTGGATTTGGCAATGGATTCTTAGATAACAAAAGTCCAGAGACAAAAGAAAAAAATAAGTAAATAGAATTGGATGAAAAAATTGTGTCCTTCAATGAACACCATCAATAGAGTGAAAAGACAACCTATGGAATGAGATAAAATATTTGTAAATCTCCTATATGATAGGATATTTGCAATTAGGATATATAAAGAACTCTTACAACTCAATAATAAAATTATATAATCCCAATTAAAAATGAGTGATGAATTTGAATATGTATTTCTTAAAAGAAGATATACAAATGGACAGTGAGAATATGCAAATATGTTCAACATTATTACTCATCAGGGAAATACAATTCAAAACCACAATGAAATACCATTGTGCACCAATTAGTATGAATAAAATAAAAAAATACAGTCAATAACAAGTGTCGGTGAGTTTGTGAAATAATTGAACACATTTATGTGACGGTAATATTGCAAAATGCAATCACTTTGAAAAACAGTTTATTAGTTCCTCAAAATGCTAAAATAGAGTTATAATATGACTCAGCAATTCTGGTCCTATATATACCCAAGAGAATTGAACTCATATGTCCATTTAAACACTTGTACATAAATAGTTATATCAGCATACTCATGATAGCTACTCAAATGTTCAACTTATGAATAGATAAATAAAATTTGGCATCTCCATACAATAGCATATATACGTGCCACACATGGATGAACTTTGCAAACATTATGCTAAGCGAAAGAAGTCAGCGACAAAGAGCATGTACTGTGTAATTCCTTCATATGCAATTTCCAGAATAGAGAGACGGGAAATAGGTGCCTTTGTCTAAGGTTGGGGTGGAAGATAGGGAGTAATTTGTCAATGAGTCCATTTTGGCATGATGAAAATATTATAAAATTAGATAGCAGGGGGAGCTGCACGACTCTTCAAACCCTAAAACCCCTGAATCGTACACTTTGAAATGGTGAAATCCATTATATATGAATTATATCTCAAAAAAAATGTTATACAAAATAATATGGTATTTAAATCTTATACACTATTAAGAAGAATTTATTTCTAGTGTGTAACTCCCATTCCACATGAGTGAAAGTTTGAATAGGAATCTTTAATGGCTTGCCGAACCTCCAGAGATTATTTAATCCAAAATTTTGTTTCACATTTTAGGATATTAAGCCACTTTGTTTCTAAAGTCCACATTTTATATCACTTACCAGAAAGTAAACACAGAGCAAAGAGGGTGCGACGGACGCAGAAGGGGGGAAATAGCTGTGGAAGGAGGGAGCCGTTGGTGGAGTCCGCCCCTGAGGGCCAGGGGAACCGGAAGTGGCGGGCGCCCCTCGACCTGAGGAGGAGCCTGCGGCCTGCGGGGGGGGGGGGGGGTGTGCTGCTGCCGGGGGGGTGCTGCTGCAGGGGGGGGTCGGGGAGGGGGGAGCTTGAGGAGCGGCCGGGAGGGCGGAGCAGAGGGTGGAGAGAGCTGCTGCACCCAGCGGGCCACTCCCCTCCGCCAGGAAGGACACGGACCTGGGCGGGGCTTGGGCAGCGACAGCGGGAGGGGTGTTTCCGGCGGGGGAGGGGACGCCTGCTAGGTGTGAGCGGAACTGCCCAGCAGGGAGTGAGAGGTCGCTGCACGAGAGGAAGGCCCTGGGCCCCATGTCCCTCGGGAGCAGCTGGGCTCCCCCGCTGTAACAGGCACTCCAGGCCAGGCCAGGGAGACAGGTGTCCCTTGGGCAAGGTGAATAGTTTTCTTTTGCTTCTATTTCCCGGAAGGAATCAGCTCGTTCGATGGCCAGCAGACGCTGGACAGAGAGGAAGAGCTCACGGGGGGGTAGTGGTGGTCACTGTTACTTCTGTTTAAAGTGTAGCATACATGCAGAGAGTGCACCTGTCGCAGGTGCGAAGTGGACAAACTGCAGAGAGCAGATGGCAGAGACCTGGCCGTGCCGGCCCCGAAGGTCTTTGAGCTTCTTTTCATTAAATTTCACAGACGCCAGGCAGCCCGGGGCGCTGTGCCCTGGCCACACTGGGTGGCTAAAGTGCTGGTCCCCTGGGCGTAGGTGGGATTGTCGCCCTCCCCGCCCTGGCTGGGTAAGGGCTGCGAGGACATTTCCCGGCCTTGGGCGTCGCTGACTCGAGGCGGTGTGGCCGTTCTTCGCCGAGTCCCCGCGGTGCAGGGGCAAGATGCTCAGTGGTGTCACCCCTGGGGCTAGGCTCACCACAGCGGCGGGGACCGGGTGTCGCAGGCTCCCCTGTAACACGAGGTTCACCCCGAGAAAGGGGCCTGGACATCTGGTGCCAGCTATGAAAGCTCCACTCGGAGAGGACGCACGTCACGTCCACCCACACTCAGTGGGCGCCAGCCGGCCGGTGCGCCAGCTTCAAAGGGGCTCAGCGGGGTGCAGTGGCCGGGCGGCGCGCCAGGTGGTGGGGCTGAAGGCCAAAGTGCGCGCGGACAGAGCAGCGGGCTTAGGCCAATGGGTGGGGGGCCTCCTAGGCTCAGCAGGGTGCAGGGAAGGCAAGGGGGTTCCGGGGCACTGCACCCCAAGTCTCTAAGGACCCACAAAGGGTGTGCCGGTTCAGGAAGGGGTGGCAGTTGGGTCAGCCGAGGGAAGCCTGTCCGAGACATAGGAGACGTCCCCAGCGCCACAGGACAGCCAAAGCAGGAAAGGAAGGAAGGGGGAAAAAAAAGTAAATGTAGCCCATTTTGCTCTACTGCTTAATTGTAAAATATTCTCATTAACTGATTTCACTATATTTGCTATTCATTTAAGGATGCCTTTACTTTTTTAGTTTTCACAGCATGTCTCATTTTGTTTTAACATATGGTTTATCAATTGCACCTCTTAATGCTATTCCAGATTATTAATAATCACCAGTACTCACACAGCACAGACTGTGCACTGGGAGTTCTAAACTGCTTTAGGTGTAAACTCACTGCATCCTTACAGCTACCTTATGAAGTAAGCACGGTTATCCCAAATTAACAGATGAGAAAACTGCAGCGCAGAATTATAGAGTAATTCAACCAGGGTCACAAAGATAGGATGTAATAAATTGGGGATGGTAACCAGGTAATTTGATTCTTGAATCTTTTCCTCAGATATTTCTTATGAGTTTAATTTTGTTCTTATAGACAATTTTTATATACTGTTAATATTAAATATTTCCACTGAGATCTACAAAAAAATAGAAATCACCAGATACCATCAGCAGATTGGTAGTATAGATTTTTCCTAACAAAACTTAGATCCTTGAGCCTTTTTTCCTTTGTTTTCTACCCCAAAAGTATCTACATGTCTTTAATCTCATAGATAACTGTGAATGTCATAATTTTTGTATGAGAGTGTAAGATTACTGCAGTTATTTTTATAAGGTGAATGTAAATTATGAGCATTATATATCATTAAAATTCTTCTCATATAAGAAAAAGACTAAGTCGCCAGATATTTGACAGCCTGTGCTCTCATCCCGGAGCTACTCACATTAATCAAATGCTTAAATATAAAATCTCTCCCTAAATGACATATAAAATTCCCCATTAGTTTCCAGTCCCTTCTTTCAGGAGTTAATTCTTTTTTACTCTTCCCTCCACTCATTGCTCAAGGCTCAGTGTGAGTTCTCATTTTATTCTTTGGTAAATTGTTTATTTCTTGTTCCTGTCACCTCTTTGAGAGATGTTTAGACCACCACAGACATTCATAACTTTATTTTCCCTGAATTTCGGTCACTAATCCATTGGCTGTGTTGTGGTTTTGGAACTTTTTATGGTTAGTTTCACGTGTCAGCTTTGCTAAGCTACCATGCTAGCTATTTAACCAAAAACTAATCTAGGTGCTGCTGTGGAGGTACTTTGGAGATATGGTTAATAGACACAATTAGCTGACTTTAAAGGAGATTATCCTTGAAAATATGAAAGTCCTTAGAAGCAAACACTGAGGTTTCCCAGAGAAGAAGAAATTCTGCATCATGATGGCATCACTAATCCTGCCTGAGTTTCCAGCTTCTACCAATTTCCAACTTGGCAACTCCCTCAATCATGTGAGCTGATTCCTCTGCATAAATCTCTCATATATGTGTATATCTAGGTATATCTCCGATTAGTGTCTTTCTCCACTGAGCCCTACTGTTATGGTACTCTTTTTGTTGCACTTCATTTCTTCCTATTCATTTCTGAACTCAAGAAAATATTTTCATAACTGCAATCCTTGATTATCACTTGCCTATAAATCAATATGAAGAGCTCTGTTTTTTAAATTTCCATTTAAAATAATGCTGACCTAGAAGGCAGGGTAAATATTCTAGGTGATATATCAGCCAAAGGTCTCATAGATTAAATTACACTACAACTTTTAAAATATTTTGGGTTCCATATTTATAGTACAATAAACTATCTTTAAGACACAGGAACTGTTACGATGTTGGTATTCTTCTGCTGTCTGTCCTCTAAATCACACAGCAGCACAAACTCAAACTTACAAATCATCATCGTAGACCTCACTTTCCTATGTAATAGTAAACAATATTTGTTTACTGTATGTTTGATTTTGTGTTGCTTTTCTTTCCCTCAAATGATCACAGCTATCTCTAGACACATCCAAGAATGGGGTAGATGTTGAGAGCATTTAGCCTAAAGTCAGGTTTTCAAATTTCAACCTTAGCTTCTTCATTTCCTAGCTTTGTAAAATTGAAGCTTCTGAAACTCTGTCTACTTTGGCTTTCTTATGTGCAAAATAGAGATTAAAAAAAAAAAAAACCTATCCCATAGAGTTGCTGTGAAAATCAAATAGTAAATTTATGGAGATCATATAGAATAATGCCTTGTTCAAAATAAGAACTTGATAAATATTAATTGCATTCAGTATTTTTATGACATGCTCCTTGAAGTATGTTTTATGTTGTTGTTTTTCTGTCTCAGACTCTTTACTTGAATTGGCTTGATGAGTGTCATTATATTCAGAAATCACTAAACTGAAACTTTAAACCTATAAACTTAAGACAGTGTTGTCAGCTCTTAAGTCCTTTCTAGACTTGTTCAATATCTTTAAACACAACTGACAATATGTTACTCTAAGTCACCCTCTTCTGACCATGCAGGTAACTAATACTCCTTTTCTTTCAATTCAGACATAGCCTGCTAATTGATGCAATTTAAGCTGTTGTATTAATGCACACTGTCTGAAGATACAGCAATAAAGAAAACAGGATGTGCCTGGGGGAAGCAGAGTTAGTGAAGAAAAGTATGAATACAAGATGATAATTAGCAGTTCTGACAAATTATTGTGTCTGATTTTTGAAAATGCTCACGTGAGGTACTTATACTGGACTTTGAGAGAAATATATATTTTCAAGCAATGTATTAGATTGCTGCAAAAGTAATTGTGGTGTCAGATCGTGAATTTTAAATCATTATAACTAGGCTTAAACACATCTTTATTAATCAAAATAGGAACCATTACAATCAACACAGCTTTGCCAATGAGAAATAAGTTTGTTTATTTCTGTAGCATAAAAATCCATGCTTCAGGATTCAACGAAATTTTGGAAAGCATTTTCTGCATCCTGCTGGTTGTGAAAACATCTTCCCTGCAAAAAGTTGTCAAGATGCTTGAAGAAGTGGTAGTCAATTGGCAAGAGGTCAGATGAATACAGTGGAGGAGGTAAAACTTCATAGCCCATTTCATTCAAATTTGAATCTCTGGTTGTGCAACACGTGCATTTGGGCTTGTGGAGAAGAGCGGGACTCTTCCTGTTGACCAATGGCGGCTGTATGCCTTGCAGATTTCGGTGCATCTCATCAATTTCCTGAGCATACTTCTCAGATGTGATGATTTTGTGGGGATTCAGAAAGCTGTAGTGGATCAGACAGGCAGCATACCACCAAACAGTGACCATAACTTTTTTTGGTGCAAGTTTGGTTTTAGGAAGTGCTTTGGAGCTTCTTAGTTCAACCACTGAACTGGTCACCGCCAGTTGTCATCTCATATAAAATCCATTTTTCATCACAAGTCACAATCCGATCGAGAAATGGTTTGTTGTTGTGTACAATAAGAGAAGACAATACTTCAAAATGACGATTTTTTTTTTATTTCCCAACAGCTCATGAGGCACCAACTTATCCAGCTTTTTCACCTTTCCGCTTTGCTTCAAATGTCAGATGGCTGTAGAATGGTTGACCTTTAGCTCTTCAGCAACTTCTCATGTGGTTGTAAGAGGGTCAGCTTCAATGATTGCTCTCAATTGGTGGTTGTCAGATTCTGATGGCCAGCCTTGCACTCCTCATCTTCAAGGCTCTTGTGTCCTTTGCAAAATTTTTTGAACCACTACTGCCCTGTACATTCGTCCCTGGGCCAAATGTGTTGTTGATGCCACCAGTTGTCTCCACTGCTTTACAACCCTTTTCAAACTTGAATAAGAAAAATTGCTGGAGTTTGCTTTTTGCCTAACATCATTTCAGTAATCTAAAATAAATATAAAATAAACAACAAATAATGTCATTAGCAAAAAAATCAAGCAAGAAATGTGCATTAAAATGATGTATAACATAACCACATTTAAGAATGTATTCCAATATCAAACGGCAAATTTC
>CAUYSK010080753.1:0-13246 GCA_963575035.1 Avahi laniger
TCTTTTGAAATATTTCCCCAAAAGTTCATTCTGCAATATCATTTTTGGTTAGAACATACAATGGGTGGAATCCTAGAATTTTTAAAATAACATCTAGAAGTTCTCATAATAATGATAATTATGTTTATTATTAGTGCATACTGATCCCAAGACCCCAGGCTGTATATCCTATAAAACTACTTCTAAAGAAAAAAAAAAAAAAACTACTTCTAATCCTCCATGGTAATTAAGGTGCATTATGCTTAAGTGTATGGATGAGAAAACTGAAATTCAAACAGGTCAGATAACTTGTCCTTGTTCACATAGCTACTACGTGGCAGTAATTAGTACAGACTATTAAAACAGCTTTGTCTCAGTCCAAAGCCCCTTTTATTCATAACACCTTGTTTTTCTTATAGAAAATGTTCCCTTTTTAAGTTTATATTATTTTCTTGATTGAAAGCCTTAGAACTTAAAAACCAAAATCTGCTGTTTTACTTCCATACCCTAAAGCCCATGAGTTCTGATTAAGCACTTAGAAAGTTTGCCTCAGCTGTTATTTACAACCTAAAAGACCAAGCATTAGAAACAGCTACATATGGTATTGAAACTGGCATGCGCAACTTTCTCTCACTTGAGAAAAAGGAGCTTGCCAGAGCTAGTGCATACCTCACCTTGCAGAGCAACTTCCGGCAACAAGACGTTCATGCCAGATGGGTCCTGGCAATATGCATCACAACACCCAGCCCCTAATGACAAGCGAGATGCTAACATGACAGAAAGCAGCGAGCTAGTAAACATATTAAAAATCCTCTAGCATCCTAAACCAATCCCTTGCACTCTGGAAAATGAGGAGAGCAAAATCCCAATAAACCAAATTAACAAAAATCAAGAGAGGGCCAAGCTCCATGTCTGACTTCAGCTGACCCCCATTAGAGGGCCATTTCTTCAGGATCAATAGCCCTAATGCATAACTATAGACACCCACTAATCAATGGAAAGTGATAAAGGAAGCAGAATCAATAAACATTAGAAGAGCAAGAGAAAATGAAAAACAAAAAAATACAGTGAGAATACTGGACTTTGCTAAAATGAAAGAGATGGGAATTACTTGAGAGCCATGTGTTTTCTCACTAATCTAAACTATTTCTTCCAACAGGAAAAGGTTATGCCTTGGATTGAGTTGACTTTATGTGTAGATGGTTAATATTACAGTGTGACTTAAGGACTTGATTGACCTAAGAAGTTCCCTCAAGGAAATTCCGTAGTCTGAATGATAAGTCACTTTGTCACTTATGTCTTCGTGGTCTTTTGTAAGTGATCCTGAGAGACTAACATATCATGTTATTATCACCATAACATTTGTTATGTAGTATCCATCATTTAGAAAGTACTTAATACTAGTGTTGCCAGATAAAAATCAACATCATACAATATTTGGGACTGAGAGAATGAAGATACAGAAAGTGGCCAGACCATATATAAAAATAAAATGCTGACCCACAATCTTCAGCAACCTTCCCAGGAATCCAACTCCATATCTGCAATAACCAGTCCAGGAAGTCAGCCTGCTGTAAGTCAGACCTTGAAAGAAGCCAGATTGCTATCTCTAGTAACAATCCAGGAAGCCAAACAATAACTTCCATAAAATCAGCCCAGATAGCCAGGACTTGATTAATAACTAAAAGTTTCCGTAATTTTTGTTCCTACTTTCAACTTGGGGTAAACTGGGAAAAGCCAAATGTGTACCCCTAACCAATCATATAGGAGGCCCCCTTCCAGTTGGCCCACCTAACAGCTCCCCCATTCCAAAAGCCTCCAATCAAGGCACACCTGAAGCCTTTCCTTTATTCCACTCTAAAGCTTTCTCCTTTGCCTGCCTTTTAGTCTTTGCCAAATTACATGGGATGGTGGCTGACTCTCTTGCTCTGAATAAATAGCCTTTTCTTGTTCTCGTTTGTTTGTTTTCATGTATTTTCACAGCACATAGTTATACTAAAAAATATTATTTATTATTTATCTGAAATTTAAATTCAACTGGGTATTCAGTACTTTATTTGCTAATTATGGCAATAAATGCCGTACTTACTATATGTCAAGAACTTACCATATGACAATACTTACTAAACCAAACTTACTAAATTGCAATGCTTACTAAATGGCAAGAACTGCTGTAAGAGTTTGACACATATTTCTTTCAACTCTCATAATACTCTGAACTAGATATCATTCCTAAATGGGGCAGCTGTGTCTTAGAGACATTTATCAATTTGCTTGAATGCTAGAATGAGGTACTTAAAACGTTATGTTTCAGATGGCAAAGTCCATTCCCTTTACCACTAGACCACCCTCCAAAAGTTAAGACTGACATGTCCACAATGAAATTTGCACAAAATTCCTGTTTAACAAGCTAGACTACAAGCTAGAGACCAGGCAGAAATTGGTACCTCAGGATGCTAAGTATAAGGAACACAGATGATGTGCCAGATTAGGGATAGGAAGGAGATGAGGGTGAATGAATGATGTTAATGGCATGTTTCAATAAATGCTTGGATAAAAACATCATTTAGAAAACTCAAATCACAACCATGATAATTATGAGGGGATATCAGAGAAACTCACACATACTTTCCTTTCTCTCCAATCCCTTGTTCGCCATAAACTGGTAGAAAAATAACCTTCAGTTGGCATTATAGTAGTTTCTCATCCATAAAGCATAAACTATAATAAATCTTGAGGCTTCTTTAAATAAATGTGCAGTTTTTAAGTTAAGAAATGATAAAAATCTTACTGTTTTCTAGTTTCCATTCTATAAAGAGCTATATGATGAATTTAGGTGAAATGCAATTTCTAGAAAAAATATTTCTTGATCCTGATGGTTTGATTCTTTCATTTAACAGTGAAAATGTATCACCCCAAATTTTTCATTTTTATGTCCAGAGACCTGACATTACAGTCAATTTTAAGACATCTAAACTATGGGTTTCAGTTTGCATACCCTAAGCTTACTGTAAGATCTGGCCTTCTCTGTATATTTTTATAGCCGCCATTAAATAACCATATTACACCAATGGAATAAGTATATTAATGTTAGCTGTGTCATATTATTTTCTCTTCCTATTTAACTTTCAATTTAATATTATAAAATATCTATATGCTTCCATGATTGTATAAGGAAAAAATATCTGTATTTTTGTTAATCTAGTCCCCAACTGTCCAAGCTTTGAAGCAACTGATTTATATTATAAATCATACTGAATATCTCTTCTCACTCAGCCCTCCAAAGCTTCGTCATAAAGCTCACATCACCCATGTCTTGCATATTCTACATCCTGTATTCATCTAATGGGTTATTTTAAACATAAATTTAAGACTTCACATTTATTCCTGCTAAATTTCATTTCTGTGGAGTTTTCCCATTGTTCCAGGTAACTTCCAGGCAATTGAGGTAGATACAAAGCATTAATTTGTTGGGGGCTGATATGCAACTAATTTGCCCGTTAATGACATTTGTCCCCAGGGGAAAGCATCCCTTCAATATCTTTGCCAGGTTCTCCTTCTGCTGTGATGCAGGTCTGACTGCCATTTGTTAATTTTATTTGAATTCATTGATCCATTAATATATATCACTCACAATTTAACTTAGTTTCCATCTGGTGGAAAGTGCACAGGAATGTTATCGAACTGTCTAGGAAATAAAATAGCCTTAAGTCTCATATTATCAATGTCTGGCATCTTCTAATAAAAGTGTATAAATTACCTAGTCAGAAATAGAAGATGAAAATGTAAATTACTAATATAAAATATTTGATTTTCCCCAAACCATCATTTTATTGAATATGATAAATATACTTAATGTATTTTTCTCTGCATAAGAACATTAATTTATATATATGTTCATTATAGGAGATGGGGTGAATAGAAGTCTTATAAATATATTCCTTAGAAGTTTGTCAAACACAACAAGCAGAGCTGAGACTTTAAGAGGACACTAATCTACTTCATGTTTCTACCTCAAACTGAAGATAAATTTTTAATCATTTATTTTAAGAAGAAATGTATTGCAGGATGAGCATCCCTAATCCAAAAATTCAAAATTCAAAATGCTCCAAAGTCTAAAAGTTTTTGATGTGCCAACATGATGCCATAAGTGGAAAATTCCACATATGACCTCATATGATGGGTCACAGTCAAAACACAGAGGATGCAGTCATCCCAGAGAAAATGTGATCAAGAAACAAAAGGAGATCAGATCCTCATGACTTTAGTTGAGCCTCTTAGCATTGTAATTCGTTAAAGCTGAAGGAAAATTTGGAGATAATTTTTTTTAACACCATTCTAAAGAATAAAAAACTGAAGCCCATTAAAGTTCAATGACTTTATTGAGTACTCATTGATTTCTAAACCAGTGATATTTTTATTATTATGTTTTTGTTGGAATTAACCAAATTCAACATATTTACCTACTACCTACTATGCACTAGATATTTTTCTAAGCATTGGGAATATAATGAAGAATAGGGTTTAGTCTCTGGAATCAAATAACCATGATTAGTGGTTAAGGCGGTCAGGTAAACAGGCAACTCACATAGAGTGTGGTAAGTGCTACAGTTGGAGTAAAAACAGCTTTGAGGATTCCAAGGAGAGAACTTGTCTGTGGGGAACAATAAGAGAAGGACAACATAGTGTACTAAAAGCATCATTCATAAATATTTCTCATATTAATGAGTACATGCCTCAAGTCCATGAACTTTAAAATCTACTATCTCACACTTTCAAAAATCCCTAGCTGTTTATAGGTATCTCTTATGATCTTCTCCTATTTCCACATTAATAAGGTATCAAAAGAGAATAATAAAATATTGATCTCAGGATAATAATTTGGAGATCAAATACATTTTTATGAAACTCTTTGATACTCTGGCCAAGATCCTTTACAGGGTATGAACACCTGTCTGGAAATTTGGTACACAGAACTCAGACACACAGAGCCACAATAAAAAGAATAAAGTAGGAGACTTTATACATATCTTCAGAGCTCCAGATTTAAAGGACAACTCTGTTCATTTATCAATTTATTGGCCTCAATGACATTGGAATACAGCAATAGAGCTTGATGGTTCTTCTTTTAGAAAGTTATTGTCACCCATTTCTATAGAATTTTTGCAGGCATATAATTGAAACTTGGATATCAGAAAATTATTGAAGTTTGTAGCAATGACTGCAGAGAGAGTGATGAAACAGAGTCTCTCAGTTTAAGAGAAGTCTTAGAAAACAGATTAAGTTTCCAAATGGATTTGGTGTATCAGGTAGCATCTGAAAAGACAATTAGGAGTAACTTTGGTGAAGAAAAAGGATAAGAATATTTCTACAAAAGAAAATACATTACCTGTTACAGGGATAGAAGGTGAAAATGATTTCAGAAATATTAAAGACATAGAACCTAATTGATAATTTAAAAAGTTCCAGATACACAAAAGAAATTCAATCAATATGTGATTATTAATTATAAGGGAGGACAGTGAAATAATCAAGGGTAATATTAAGGTTTTTGTTAGGGTATTTTAGTGGATATTTCTGTACTTCATTGCCCTGAAAACCTGAGAATGTTCAAAGGCAGATGGTGAGTTCAATTTTGAATGACTTGAATTTGAGAGACCTGTAGAATATCAGCATTAAGAATTTGGGTATATGGGATGGTAAAGCAGTAAAAAATTCTTGATGGTAATACAGCCTTAGTACTGATTGGCATATTGAGTCTCATTCTATAGGTTGTCTGCTCTGTTAATTATTTCCTTAGCTGTGCAGAAGCTTTTTAATTTAAACAAGTCTCATTTATTTATTTTTATTGTTGCTGTGATTGCCATTGGGGTCTGAATCATATTTTTTTTGCCTAGACTGATATCTAGAATAGTTTTCCCTACATTCCCTAAAATCTCCATTGTTTCATGTCTTACATTTAGGACTTTTATCCATCTTGAATTAATTTTTGTGAGTGGTGAGAGATATGGATCCTGTTTCATTTTTCTGCATGTGGCTATCCATTTTTCCCAGCACCATTTATTGAATAGGGCTTTCTTTCTCTAGTGTACATTGTTGCCTGCTTTGTCAATATCAGTTGGCTATAAGTATTTTCTATTTTGTTCCATTTGTCTATATCTCTATTTTTGTGCCAATACCATGCTGTTTTAGTTACTATAGCCTTGTAGTATAGTTGGAAGTCTGGGAATGTGATGCGTTTATATTTGTTCTTTTGCTTAAGATTGCTTTCACTATTCGGGCTCTTTTCTGTTTCCAAACAAAACATAGAATTATTTTTTCTAGATCTGTGAAATATGATGTTGGTATTTTGATGGAGATTGTATTGAACCTGTAAATCACTTTGGATAGTACAGACATTTTAACAATGCTGTTTCTACCAATTCATGAGCACAATACATTTTTCCATTTGTTTGTGTCTTCTACGATTTCTTTCCTCAGTGTTTCATAGTTCTCCTTGTAGCAATCTTTCACCTCCTTGGTTAAGTATATTCCTAGGTATTTTATTTTCTTTATAGCTATTGTGAATGGTATTGAGTCTTTGACTTGAATCTCAGCTTGACTGTTATTGGTATATAGATACGCTACTGATTTGTGTACATTGATTTTGTAACCTGAGACTTTGCTAAATTTATTTATCAATTCCAGGGGTTTCTTGGTGAGTCTTTGGGGTTTTCTAAATATAAAATCATATCATCAGTGAAAAGTGATATTTTGACCTCCTCTTTCCCGATTGGGATACATTTTTTGTTTTTTCTTTCTCTTGCCTGATTGCTCTGGCTAGGACTTAGAACTACGCTGAATAAAAGCGGTGACAGTGGGCATCCTTGTCTTGTTCCAGTTCTCAGGGGGAATGCTTTCAACTTTTCCCCATTCAGTGTCACGTTGGCTATGGGTTTGTCATATATGGCTTTTATAATTTTGAGATATTTTTCTTCTATTCCTAGTTTGTTGAGAGTTTTCATCATGAAGGGCACTGGATTTTGTCAAATGCTTTTTCCGCATCTATTAAGATGATCATATCATTTTTGTTTGTGCTTCTGTTTATGTGGTGAATCATATTTATTGATTTATGTATGCTGAACCATCCTCGCATCCCTAGGATGAAGCCTACTTGGTACTGGTGGATTATTTTTTTGCTTGCTGTTGAATTTGGTTTGCTAGTAGTATAGTGAAGATTTTTGCATCTATATTTATAAGGGATATTGGTCTGTAATTTTCTTTTTTTTTTTTTTTTGTTACATCCTTTCCTAGCTTTGGTAGTTCTAGGCCTCCTATCCTCTCATAATTATGAAATTATGTCACAAGAAGCCAAAAGGAATAATTCTTGATTTAGTGTCTGTGTTTGCCAGTGCATCTAAACATATTTTAGATTCAGATAATCTGGATCCAAATTTCAGCACAACTAACCACTCACCAGATTTAAGACCTTTTCAAAGGTAGAGTTCAACTTACAGAGTCTCAATTCTCCCATGGGTAAAAATCAACTCAAAATTTTTTCAAGCTAACTGTGATGATTAACTGAGATGATGCAAATTAAGCATGTAACACAGTATGTGTGTGGCATGCAGTAAGCACCCAATATAGTCATTGATTATTATTAATATTTGTGTTAGTACAACTGAAACACCAGTTATCTTCCAGTTTGATAGTGGACTTCAGCAATAAGAAAAACATGAAAAATCTTCTTCCATGCAGAATCTTTTAAATCATACAGCGAATCGTAGGACATTTATCCATTATCACCTCATATAAACCTAAGCAGAATAATATCTGTGAATCATCTATTTCCAACGCAATCCAGCTTGATGAGGTGGAAAACACCAGGGAGGCAGGAAGTATGCTGCACTCTCAGTTGAGTCAATAAGGAACTGCTTGACCCTGGGCAAGCCACTTAACCATTTCAGTTCTCAATTTTCTCATCTATATAATTAGGACTGCATTAGATAAACTCTGTTTTCCTTAAACTGTGATGGTACATAATTCTTATGCTAAGTATTCTAAAACTAAAGCCCAAAGTTTATTTTCCTTCCATTTTAAAATATTCTAGGAAGTATAATTTTTATTTAAGAAAAAACACCCAAAATACATATACACGTGTATGTGTGCATGTGAATAAATATGACAATATGAATAAAATGTTAATGAATCTATTCTGGGGCAACACAGGGATACTTAGAGAAGAACATATCTGGCAATGATAATTCTTTGGAATGCTCTCCCTTTTACCTCTCTCTCTTTAATATGTTATCAAAACAATCAGTTAACATCTGGACAGGAAATTCAAAATGCCACCAATTTTGAATCATTTTACCCAGAGGCATGGCTATCACTCAGTTTCACCATTACCCACATTATCTAAATTGCTTGAACATGTTTATGCACTGTTAATGGATTGTATTGTAAAGAGTAAGGCTGGCTTGGACATAAATCTGATGGCAGACCACACTTGATGATGACTGTGTTAATAGCCTTTACACATGAATTCCTTTTACACATCAAGCAGATTCACTGGCAAAGATATTTCTGAAAGATGGAGTGATTTCAAAGGCTTGGGGAAGATTATTGAGAATGGATGAAAAATAGTTACACTTTATTTTTTAGTCAGAAAATTCAGTGTTTATAGAAAAAGTTAAAGAAGGAGGATACTTAAATAAGAAAAGAAAAAAATCATGACAGCAATATGCAGAAGATGCAATATCTACCTCTTGACTTTCCTTTGGCTTTCATGGGAAACCAATTAAAGTTGTTTCCTTGACAGCAAAATTCAGGATCCCCATCTATCCTTTAGTTCTGGCTGCAAGTTCTACTTTTCCAAGGATGCTTCCTTAACTCCTGGCTTCCATACCCAAAAATCTCATCTGTCTCTGAAATTATTACTATGACAACCCATTAGCCATTCTGTCTATGGTGTTGTCCTATTACCATTACACACATTGTTTTCTCAACTACTCTATAATTCTTAGAAGTCAGGAACCAGATGTTATATATATTTTTTATATCCTCCGCATTGCCTTTTACAGTAGTGTATACATATGAGGTGCTCATGAATGAAGAAATGAAGAAAATAAATGAATCAATAAACTAATTGATAGCCAATGACCAAAAAATGTTACCTAATCTTGTTAAATTGATCTCACCTTTTTATTCAAATGATGCCAACATTCCAGCCAAATAAGACTGCTATTAGTCCAATGTCCTTGACCATTTTGAGATTGTTTTTTTCTTTCTTAACTCTGCAGAGCTCCTTGATACTTTACACTGTTATGTGCTTATCATTTTAAATGTAGCTTTTTAATATGAAATCTTGTTTAATCTCACCAATAAGCCAATCATGTATTTAAGAATCCTAAGTTTGCCTGTAGGTTGTTTTAGAATCAAGTATTACAGAATAGGACATCAAGAGCTTATGTGTTTTGAAAGCAGAACAAAACAAAAGCAACAAAAACAGAAAAGGAGGAAGGATTCTCAAAAGCTGCTTTTAATAGTGCTATCACATCTTATTTCTAGAAGCAGCGATAGGCATATATGGAAAAATTCAAGGGCAGTTGTTTTCAACATTTTTTTTTCACCTCTGCATTCTTAAAAGACAGGTAAGGATCTTGAAAGGCAGAACACTCTAACTCCCATGAGTAATATCTGCTCTGTGAGGATACATGGGATCCCACGGATGGATACAAAGTCCTTTTGGATCTTTGCTTTTAGAATCTAATCTCTAGTTAGAAGACTCCCACAAGGATATAATAGTGCTGATTACCATCTATTATCACCCTCAAGGCTCTACCATGAAGTTCTATTCTTTAAATTAAGTCATTAAATGCTGAAGACAGCTATTAAAATACAAAGTGTACCTTAACACAATAAAATGGTAGCAGATTATGACATAGTTCTCTCTCATTTACAGTTTAATGCTTTTAGCTGAATGAGCTAATCATGCTCCTTGCTGTTGCTTTACAGTTCATGAGCATGGCTTTAAAACTTAGAAAAGGTCAGTTTTGGTAGAAATTGAAGGTAGTAAGAAAGGAAATAATGAATTTGGCGTATAGAAATTCAAAGATAAATGTCCTAGTGAACTCAGATACACTATAAAATATTAACGGGGACCTGAACAGTTGAACTGATGGGATTAAACATGGGGTTGGAGACAGATTGAAGTAATGGGAATCTTACTTCCTGATGTTCAGGCTCTGGGGCTTCTTCCTCACTTCCACCATTTACTTGTTGCTCAGTGATGTTGTTGAAAGACAGGGACTAGAGTCAAAACTGAATGGGAATAGAAGTCCATTTCCAAATGCTCTCCTTTCACAGACTTGCCCTCTATTATGATCACATGCCCTCTACAACTATGTTGCCTCTGCCTTTAAAATTTATACTTTGTAAAATTAAGAGAACTCAATTTTCTTTTGAGACTTTAAGAATTTTGTAATGACATGAAATACATTTGTGATATCTGTCTTGTATGCATGCTTGAAGTTAGTTATATCTTCACTATGGATATAAAAATGATCAAAAATGGATCTATGTGCTAAGCCATTGGGGGTATTTAATGAGTTACTGTTAGATTGTCACAATTGAGGCTGATTTATTATAAGTAACGAGCTATCATATTTTCTTAAACTCTGACTACATACCAGTCAGAATCCCATCCTAGTCACTGTCATAAACTCAGACTATGTCTAAATATAGCAACCGAATCCATCATTTGAAATAAATTAATAAATTCTTTTTTCTCTCAATTCCTATGACTTTGTCATGAGTATTTATTTTCCAATTTTTGCAAGTTAAAAGCATAAAACTTGAAATAAAGATACATAGAATCTTATACCTGTACAGATTACAAATATTATAGAATCCATTTTCTTATCCATAACTTTGTATTTTTAGGTCCTCCCTCTAATTTTAAGCTATCATTTTAATTTTAATTTTGTTTTTGTAACAGAAGTTTTGGGAATCTGAGAGTTCACTCATACATCTGCATCTCATTCAGCTATTAAAGTGTACATGTTCAATAATTTTAACTGATTGTATGGGTTTTCCAGCTGTTTTAGGGTCTACAAAAATGCTATTCAAGCATTTTTTTTAAGCATTTTTTCCTTTATCTCTGATCTGTGTGTTCAAAAATAGTTTGCACCAAATGCTTAGAGAAAAATTCTGAGTTTATACTCTGATCAAATAACTAAGTTCATTCTATGCAAATAACCTTTATTTTCAACTTGTAAGTTCTATATAAACTATATTTAAAGAAAATATCTTATTCCTTCTCTACTTTCTCTTACTTCGTATAACTGGTAGCTTATTACATTACTTGGTCCTTCGTCTGTTCATAAAATTAGTAATTCATTATATGAACTTCTTTAAAAAACGAATTGTTCTCTAAACATTTGCTCTGTCTCTGCAATTAGGTTGTGAACTCCATGAGGGAAAGGACGATGTCTTATACTGCTTTTGTTCTCTATATTCTATAGCCCAGAATTTACCACAAAATATATTTTTATAGTTTTCTTACTAATAAGGATCCCAATTCTTCAGTCAATAAGTCAGAGAGTAAGATGATATAACTTTTGTTTGATTGTCAATGGCCTATGTACTGTTCACATTATATCTCTATATCTCCTTGCTTAGGATCTTTTTTTTTTTATTATTTCAGGGTATTATGAGGGTACAAACATTATGGTTACACTTTATGTCTTTGCCTCACCCTTGCTTAGGATCTTTTAAGACAGTAAGCATAAAACAAGTAACTGGCAAGGGAAAGATCTTGCATGATTATGAAGGAAGGCAAATGAGAGGCAAAATTCCACCTCACCTTCTCAATCAGCAAAGGGTGAGAGTATTCCTATGCGGGGCTATTTTGAGCTTCCTGCCTTACCCCTCATACTTTGTTGTTGATGTGAGTCTCTACATCTCCTTTAGGGTCTTCATAGTAACCGTGAACTCAAAGTGGCCTTTGGAACTGAAAAAAACATAATTTTCTTTCCCTGCATATTTTTCTGTCCATGAGACCAGACATACAATTGAATAATACTGAGAATAAGGAAAATAACTAAATTACTTGTTCTGGGAAATGTTTGCTTCTGAATGATAAGACTGTGAATCAACTAAAATAGCTTCCTATCTAGGCTAACAGCTTGCTCATCAACATTTACATTAAGTCCTTTACCTAGCTGTATCCATCAATCCAATACTAGCATGTCATATATTCTGAATAAACTCTACCATTTACGTTTTCTGCACGACCCACCTTACAAACACACAGGCCAGGCTCCCAATGCTACAGCTACCCTCCTCTTACATCCCCTGTTTAGATGCTAAGAGTCTATAAAGGTGATATTGTCCCTTACTGCAGTAGGTATAAAAAAACTTTGATTTACCTTATTATTAATATCAAATTTTTATGTTGAAATTTTGGGAGACTCAACAGTCAACAACCACATAAACCAGGTAGATAGGAAATAGGTCATTAGAATTACATGTTACACATGTTCTCATTTGTAAAACCCAGTAAAATATTTTGCAATACTGAAACATATCTATATCAAATATTACTTTATGAAATTTCAAAACAGTTTTTACATTCTTCAGATAACAAGGCTTGGTAGGAGTTTGCTTTTGTTTGAGGTTAGATTATTGTACAGAAACTTTTCTTCATCAGGGAATAATTCTCTACCCTTCTAACAATTTCATTTAAGAATTACCATCTTGAAATTTATAAGAGATTAAGAAGTAAATTTTTATTCCAGAAGCACTTGGAAAGGGCAGAATAGTCACTCAAGATATACAATTATAAGAGAGGTTAACCATCTCTGCTCACTGCTATAATTCATTAAATGTATTACACAATAAAATTCTGTGATAACTCACTTTTCTTGACAAAACCTGTAATGAGAACAGAAAATGGAATAAATTCATCTATTCACTTGACCCAACATGTAAGTAGAAAGGGGAGAAATGCCACAGAATTACGCCTTCTAAAAGTCACCATTCAGTTGTAATCTCATGGTTTTCCTTAGACTACTTAGCTATATGTCTTTTATAAATCTTACTTCGCACCCATTTTAAAAAGTTCACAAAGTCTAGTCAGCATTTTAGATAACAGTTACAAAATTTAACCTAAGGAAACATAGTGAATCCTGTTTTTTCTATTGTTTATAGCACGCAGCTTTCTAGCTTGCTTTGGAGTTATTAATTATATCAAAGGCTACAAAAGGAGGATGCCATGCAAATATTT
>CAUYSK010080755.1:0-11564 GCA_963575035.1 Avahi laniger
ATTTTTAGTTGTCCAATTATTTTCTTTCTATTTTTAGTAGAGACGGGGTCTCGCTCTTGCTCAGGCTGGTTTCGAACTCCTGAGCTCAAACAATCCACCCGCCTCAGCCTCCCAGAGAGCTAGGATTACAGGCGTGAGCCACCACGCCCGGCCAGAACACATCTTTTAATCGACGTCACATTTTGCTAATCCATACTGCGTTTATGAGAATTCGAGTCACTCCAGCATTAGCTTGGCATCTCCATTCCCATTTTCTTCGCGTGTGCCTTGGAGTCAGATCTGGTTTTGAATCCTGTCCTATCACATGATCTGGGCCAATTAATTTGTAACAGTATAACTCTCATCTATAAAGTAGAGAAAAAAATCCTCTCTAATAAGCTTGTTATAGGGATTAAGGATGTGTAAAGCATTTAGTCACACAGCAAATGCCCCCAAAAGATAATTATTACTTCTTTTACTGCCCTATTTAATTACTTTTATCTTTTAAACTACTCTGGATTAAGGTTTGAGGTGTATTCCAATAATTACTTATGTTACTCTTGAATTTGCAGTTTGGGCAGGACGTAGTGGGGACAAGACGTAGTGGGGACAGCTCGTCTCTACTCCACGTGGCATTAACAGGCTGGAGGAGCCACTTCACTGGCCAGCAGGGCAGAACTGGCTGTTGGCTGGGAGCCTCCGTTCCCGTCTACATAGGCTTCCCCGCAGGGCGACTAGAGCGTCGTCACGCCACAGCAGCTGTGTTACAAAAGATAGTGCTCCAAGAGACAGGCAGTGGAAGCTGCTAAACTCATCCTGGTCTGAAAATTATCAGGGCATCACTTCTGCTACTGAGTTGGACTAAGTTATAGAGCCTGCCTAGATTCAAAGGAGAGGACAGAGAGCATTGTGAATGAATCTGTGTCATCCCTTACATGTGCCAAGGCAGGGTTGGGAATTTTTTCCCTTGAATCCATTAAGGCATTACTTAAAAAATCAGGCATATATAATATGAGCTCGGGCAGTTTTGGATAATACAACTATTTTAGGCACATATTCAGTAGTAATTCTCTAAATGGCAGTCTACTTACAAAATTGGATTTTCACCAGCCATCTACCCTCAACTCATTATCTGTGAAAACCTTGCATGAATGGTTACCTATCTTCAGTGAAGATTGCTTTTACATATTTGCCGGCATTGCATATTCTGCTTAATTAAGCTCTGTTGATATTGCCGTTTCTGTTTATTCTTACATCTTAGATGTCATCTGAGGGAACAGGAAGGACCTTTAAAAAACAAAACAATTACTTCGCAGATTCCAGAGAAAGTGTAAGTCAGATGGACAGCTAATTAAAGGGGAGCGCAGAATGCCGCTTAAATAACAGTGGATGGTGCCAATCTCCAGCGTAAACTCAAAAGTGGAGAGAAGTTTAATAAGGAAAAAAGAATGTTGAGAGTGGAAGACATTATTTTATTTAGTCTTCAAAGCAACCCCTTATTTTGTTTGAAATGCATTTTAGTCATTCAGCAAATATTAAACACTTAAAATGTTTAATATGTTCAAACTAAATAGAAAAAAATACATTCTCAAACAGATGACTATTTTTGCCTCATACTTTTTAATAGGAAATATTAAGAGTTGTATTACTGGGCATGCTTATAATTGCCTGGCAGGATCATTAGAAATAATGTATTTTATCCAGGTACAGAAATCTTTTGGTTGTCATGGAGAACCTTGAACACAGAAAAGAGCTTTTAATAATTTATCTTCAAGACCTTTCGCAATTAGCTTAATATAGTTTAATGACATTTGTGGGAGAAGATGAATCAGCCAGGCCTTAAAGTCAAGAATATGAAATTTCTGAATCAACCAACTTAGGATGAGCTACAGAAACTGCAGTGAAAAGTGAAATATCCAAGTAAACCAGCTCATTTCACACAGTGGAACCATACTGTCCCCCATGGAAATATTAAATATTTCCATAATAATAGCTAATATTTGTTGAGGACCTGTGCCTCTGCACCTCCCGGATAGAGACCTCTGGCTACTAGGAGGATTGATAGGAGTAAATATGTCAGCATAAGCCCTCCCTTCTAATGGAAAAGCAACCCAAAGAGCATATCCTATTAACACTAGATCAGTATCATCTACTTGTCAAAAACATTCTGTGAATTATGAGCCAAAATTTTATTTATGGTGCAGTCATAGACATTTGGAAATTAGGATTTTTGTTAGTACAATTTATTAGCTGGAAAAGTTGAGAAGATTCTCTGGACTCATTTTTATAGGTAGAATCTAAGTGATCTGGATCATTGCCCACCAGCGAAATTGCTGGGCATGGTAGACAAGAAAATGTTCCTTCTAATGATTTTTTATGAGCTGAGTAGCTATTGTTCCCAGCTGAGTGCTCTTTTCCTCTTTTTATTGTTGCTGAGCAAAAGAATTTATAAAAAGCCCTTTCTTTTTTATTAAAAACCCTGCTCAATTGAAATGCAAGTTCATTAAGTACTGTTCATTTCTCTTCTGCCATAATAACCCTTTCCCCCTCTGGTCTATTCAACAGTGCCTAGCGGCACTGGTCAACATTTTAAGTCTGAACAGACTATATTATGTAGATACAGATACGTAGGTGTGCAGTCTTCAACTTTAAGAGGGAGTTGAATTTCACAGGGGCAGAATATGATCACTCAGGCTAGATGTTGGCCATAAATCTCAAATTAGTGCCTCAACTTGAAGAAAATATTCCCTGGAAAATTAAATCAACAGTGGCAAACTTACTTCCATTATGACAGGATGAAAATCATGTGGAGATACTGGTTCAACATTGACATCTACTAAGCAGTAGTGCTAAAGGCCAAGAACTTAAAGTCAGTTCATTCTCATAAACCCAATAATGTTTCCATAATAACAGCTAATATTTGTCGAGAACCTGTGCCAAACATTCTACCTGTATTATCTCTTGATTTTCATAGCTACCTAAGAGATAGGTACTATTATTTATCCCCATTTTACAGATGAATAACTGAAAGCCAGTAAGTTGTGGTTCTAAGATCCAAATTCAGTCAGCACATGCCCTTTACCTTTCATTATATTGCCCCAATCCTAAATACGTGGGAATCAGTGGGATGAAGGGCTTGTATGACTTTTGGCTCATTCTTTGATGCTTGTGACCTTGGGTTATAAATGTGAAAATAGGTTTATGAAAGGATCCAGGTCATTGTGCATCATGAGCAAGGAGTACCTCATATCTTCAGTTCTTCCCTGGAAGCTTCTGCTGCCCATCCAACTGCACATGGCCAAAGCTCAGCTGAAAAGTTTGGCAGTGTGACTTTCTCAAACTGAGAGTAGGAAGGGAGGAAACTTCGATGAGTTTTTGTTTTATTTTGATTTTTATTTTTGAGACAAGGTCTTGCTCTGTCACCTGGGTTAGAGTGCAGTGGCTTCATCATAGCTCACTGCAACCTCAAACTCCTGGGCTCAAGCCATCCTCCTGCTTCAGCCTCCCGAGTAGCTGGAACTACAGGTACGTGCCGCCACGCCCAGCTAGTTTTTTATTTTTTGTAGAGACAGAATCTCGCAATGTTTTTTGTAGAGAAGTGGTCTCGAACTCCAGGCCTCGAGTAATCCTCCCACTTCAGCCTCCTAAAGTGCTAGGATTACTGGTGTGAGCCATGGCACCCAGCCTTTGATGAAGTTTTATCTGAAACTTTCATGGGCAAGAGCTTTCAAGGAGAACATCCAGAGCTAGGTTCAGAAGACAGCTCATGAAAGTGAAGCAGCAGACCTCGGGAGGGAAATGAAGAGATAGCTCAATGTATTAAAGATGAAAACAAGAAGACTGAATTTATTGAAAGAAGCAGAAAGGCAATGAAAAAAATTAAGGTTAAAATCAGACAACTGAAACGAGAAGAGAGAAGTCACAGCATTTGAAAAGGGAATTGCAGTGCTTTAGTAGAAGTTTAAAAAGTTGTTTTTTACTAGTTCCGATTGTGAACTGGGTTATTTGTTCATGTCATGCTTTTGTGCCAAATTCCAAAATTATATTTGCACAGTTATAGGGTTGTCTAGTAGAATCAATAAAACTTTAGTCACCAATCTGAGAGTGTGTCTTTGAGATTATCATTTAACTCTCTGTGCTTCCATCCTCTGTAATAAATGGTGATGAGTTTTCTGACTCCTGAAGGTTTCTAACTCCTCATAACTAATATTCATAGCAGACTTGTGAGTTCCTTGAACATGAGAAACAGCGGTATTCAAAAAGAGTGCATTCCACAGCCCAGTTGGTGACCTTCCCATTTGTCTACTCTTGTGGAGTATCCATGCCTTTGCTCTTTCCTCTGTGAATGTGGATAGTCAAGAGTTGACTTTAGAGGTGTTTACACTTTGGCTTCCATGCATCTGGAATATTTGTCCTTTGTTGATGACATGTGAGACTTTATTTGCACATTCTGCCTCTCTCAGGCTGTCCCAGGATGGTCTATCATGCAATGTTGCTGAAAGAGCAGCGTGTACACACAGAGATGCAGCCTTCCCTGGTTAACCCCACTTGGGTCTGAGCTGCGCCTTCTTTCTCAGCTTCTTGGTACTTAGGTATCCAGTTGGCCTTCTACTCTGCTCTGTTTTGTACTCACATACTATATTCTTGTTTGGATTTTTTTTCCCCTTTCTTTCTTATAAACAAGGATTTTTTTTTAAGCCAATATGTGAAAATGTTGGCTATACTAAAAATAAATAAATAAATGCTGTTGAGTTTGGTTTGCTTTAAAATTGTAAAGGATAAACTGTAAGATACTTTTATCTCTACAGTTTTTCCAATACAGTTAAAATAAAATCTGACCTGCCAAAATGGAATGTATACTCAATTTTTCTGTCGTGCAGTTCTTGAAGAAGAACATTTTGTGTGTTATACAACTTCATCTACATTGTGGGTTCTCTTATTTGTGAGAAGACTATGTGAATGAGTCTTTTGATTCTTTTACAGCTCCCTCTCCTTCTTCTTGAGAGGGTCAGCCCACTTGTCCCTCAGGACACAGTATTGATCGGTTCACTCCTAAAGGCAGCTATTAGGAGCCAAGATCATAGATGTGAATTTTCTCAGAAGCCATTATTGAAGCTTAGATTTTTACCTCTCATGCCAAAATATTCAAGGGAAAAAAATAGACAATCAGCCCAACTATACTTTGAAATTGATTTTCGTATTTATCTTGTAATGCAAATACCAAAGCAAAGTGCCTCGTTCCTTGGTTTGTTTGCTTATATCTTGCCTCAGTTATCTTCATATCAATTTTTGGCCTTCAGCTCTTTTGACTGCATAAAAAAACTCCAAACATAGGCACTGGTAATAGAAATGCTGACACAACTAAACTGTCAGCCCCAAAATATATTACCGAATATGTCTGCACAAATGCCTGGATCTCATGCTTAGAGTAAGTAAAGAATGAGGCCACTGTTCAGTTTTCAACTTCTAACGAGGGGAGAGACCAGACAGATGTGCCCTCTGTTTCTCTTCTCTGGCCCTTTCATCATCTTTACCCACCACACACACACACACACACACACACACACCCTGCCCCACGAAGTGGTCATATCTTAATAATGTTACCTACCAAGGCCAGTTAGACATTCCATGGGCTCAGTGTATATTACTGTCACTTAACTGGCCTAAGAGGGTCTCACGTTGTCATAGACACCGTGTTTTCAAATCCATACAGGGCGGAGGACTGGCGGTGTTGGGCTTACACAGCATAAACTGTCTGTCCACCATAAATGGGACCTTGAATTTGTTTTGTCAGAAGATGAATATGTTTTTTCACAGCAGTTTGGTGAATCAAGAACAATATACAGAATCACACGGTGAGCGTGTTATAGTTGACTCTATTGATGAGATTTATGTATGGAACATCAATTTTCTGTACAGACATAATTGAGTACATATTTCCATGATATGAAACCATGCAAGAATATGTAGGGTGTGTGGAAAACCTGAAAACAGACGCAACCGATGAAATTAATTTGTCTTTTTTGCTCAGAATATATGTGAAGTGGCGACTCCTTGCATACACTGTATGTAGAAATGCAAAGATGAGCAGACGATCTAAATGTGTTACCCTCTTCCTTTTTGGACTGAATTTTTAACAGAGCAAGAACGCCTGAAGGGCAGTTGCTGGCATCTGGTGTGTGGCTCGGTAATGCCCGGGGTTCCTCACGGCTCCTTCCCTGAGGGCTCTGGGTAAAGTCTCTGGGGACAGCAGTTCCAAGGGTCTCCAGTACTTAATAACATCAAGGGAAGAGGGGGTTTTCCTTCAAAGCCTGGCTGAAGGTTACTCCTGGGGAAAGAAGAACCATCTGGCTGACAAATGTGTCACCAGAGTAAACTGACCAGAAATATCTGGAGCCAGGGACACCTAGTTAGTAGGGGTCAGACTAGGTCAGGTGGTGATTGTTCAGCGTCTCATTCGCTTGCAGCTGTGGAAATTACCGTAGTGTAAATTGGCTCGAGGGGCCGAATTGATCAACCAAAAGAGGCTTAAAGATTTTTAGTCTTCAGGTTACTGACAACGGATCCGACTTTCTGGATTAAACGATGAAATACGAGGCAGTTGACTCTTTGCTTTCCTCTAGGTCTTGTGTCTCCTTTCCCATCCCCTACAGCAACCGTTTCTTGTTCTTGAGGCTGCTTAGCCTAAGACAGAGCTTTGAGTCTTTGCTGTCTGGGAGTCATAAATCTGCAATGGCAGTAGAAGTTTTTCTTTCTCCTAATAAGCCTCTCTGCCTTCGCCCTCTCCTACTTTTGTCCTTTTTTCACTTTGGCACCAGTCACACCTGCCTCAGCCTGCTAGACACCCACAGACAGCATCAGGGCACTGGGGCGTGGCTCCTGCTGGGCCATCCCCCAGCTCTGGTCTATGCACCAGCTCCCCGAGCGGCGTCGCCTTGGTTTCTCCTCCTCAAACACCACCCACCTACCTGCCCGCAGAGTGAGACTAAGGAGAAAGGCACGGGGAGTAACGAGGAGAAATGCATGGCATGTTCTGACTCCTTGAAGAGAAGTGTTTGTTCAAGGCATTATTAATATTTTTGTGAGGCACGGTAACATTGATTTTTTCATCGGAGAACCATTCTGCATTTGCAGAGTCACTAGAGTGTTGAGCCATTCTCTTTTGTATATGGGGGAAGTGCCTTATCCACAGCCGAGCAGCACAGAATTTGAAGTTGGCATTTTTTATTTCCAGCTCCAGGCATGAATCTTTGCTCCATTTTGCAGGTAGCTGGAAAATCTTCTGTTTGTTTAAATCCACCTTGGGTAATACCGCATCATTTTAAGTTTTCTATTTGGAGCTCAGTATAAAAGTTCGCTAATGCTGAACGCATACTCCATTGCGCATAGAATGCTTTGATAGGCTTCATGCTGCAAACCTATCACATCAATGGACTTAAAATTTTCTTTTGCAACCCAGCCAATCAGGTGTCTGACTATACCCTTAAGCCAATTAGCATTTTTCCCAGAGCCAGGTGCAAAGCTGCCAGGTAACATCTGCAAGCGAGTTGCATTGCTCTAGTGGGATCTGCATATGTTCAACTCTATATGAAGTTGTTTTCACTTGACACGAAGTCATCTTTGGTCTTGTTCTCCCCCGACTCCATTAAGCAGACACGCCTACGTGTGTTGCCAATTTGATCCGCTTTGAGGGGGGATGGTGCCTAGTATTTCTCTTCATGGTGCTAATATTTATGCTGATGCCTCTTGGGGAACTGCATTTACCCACCCAAAGGGCTTTGGTGGGGGACAACACATCTTTCTGCTACTATCAAGGCATTTTCTGATAATACTGCATGTCTAACCTAAATCATCCAGTAAAGATTTACTTGAGGATTGTGTAAATTTTCTTTTAAAAACATATTTAAAGAAGGCAATTTTTTTCTCAGAGAAAGAACACTTCTGAGTTCCTGTAACTTTCAGGACTGAAGACTTGAGTTCTAGTCTCCTAATTCTGCAGCCAATGAGCTGTGTGACTCCAGGAAGGACACAGCCTTCTCTGAGCCACTTGCATTAGATGCTCACTAATGGCCACGCAACCTGTAGAAGGAACACACATTTCCAAGTCACACTGACCCAAGTTTAAATTCCTGATCCACTCGCTGTAAGCAGAGTGATCTTGTGGAAATTTTGTAACCTCTCTTTTGGTTTCCTGACCCTTAAAATGGGTATAGTAATATATACCTGAGAGGGTTATTTGGGGAGCTTAATGATTTCATGAATACAAACGTGCTTACTTAGTGCCTGTACATAATGGCTTTTATAAAAATGTTCATTTTTACTGACTATCTTTTTGACTGCACTGGTTTATTTATTTCAAGCACTGTACAAATATTACGATGAGTGGTGTTTTAAAAGAATGGATAACAGCTGAGAGTGGTGACTCTCCCCTGTAATCCCAGCACTCTGGGAGGCTGAGGCAGGAGGATCACTTGAGGCCAGGAGTTCAAGACCAGCCTGAGCAAGAGCCAGACCCTTTCTCTACAAAAAAAAAAAAAAAGTTAGCTGGGCATGGTGACTCACCTGCGGTCCCAGGTGCTTGGGAGGCTGAGGCAGGAGGGTTGCTCAGGGGAAAAAAAAAATGAATGGATAACAAACGACCAGTACTTCCAACATCCTAAGCTCAACCATTTTCTTTTTTTCTGGGGTCCCTTATAGTACATCTTCATATAAAGCTTTAGGAATTTATCTTATAGGAAATGCCTGTAGACAAATATGCAGATCTCTAGATTGGAAATTGAGCTACAGTATTTTGCCATGGCATTGTAATGAAATTTGAATGATTTTACTAAAATAAATAATTGATTATAAATACTTGTGGCTAAATAAGAGTATGTGTTTAACAGCTGAAAACTTCATCTAAGGACATTTAGAGAAAAAAAAATAGCCCTTTGGCCAGTTTTATGGCAAAGCAAAGTATGATAATATTAATAGCTGTTAATGATTGAATGCCTACTATTTGTGCCAAACATCATTTCTTTCATCTTTACAACACCCTGGTAGCTGGTTATTTTTATCCCTATTTCACAGGAAGAGGGGGCACTTTTCATATTCACCACGATCAGGAAGAGTTAGGGCTAGATCTGCTCCCAGGTCGTCTAACCCCAAAGTCCGTTCCCTTTTCCCCTCATTCTGCACCTCCCAGGGAGCGTTCCCAGTATAAAACTTGCCCTTAAGATTCTTAGCTGAAGTTCCTGAAAACTTCCCTCCTGGCTTAAAGTGAGTGCTGGGTAATTTATTTAGTCTGCTCGGGGTAGTCATTCATTCCAACACGATTATAGTCCAAGGACCTCCCTACCTTTCAGAACATTTGTCACTTGTCATGTTGCATTTGGGACGCCAGAGGAGGCATCCAGTGAAATGAACAGGAGGCACTTTGGTGACAAATAGACTTAAGAAGCTAAAGCTGGAACTGGAAAGGGCCTTGTAGATCTTCAAGCCTCCTTTAGGTGCGGCCTGATGGATATACAGATCCATGACATTTTTTAAACCCTTGATCACAGCAAAGAGCGTACATGGAGTGATTTAAAAGGCATAGTGTCAGGGCTGGGGGTAAGAGAGAATGTTGCCACCTTTATGTCGCGTCCATTGGGAAATGGCAGGATTCCACAAACTCAAGCTTTTGAAACAAGCTAGTGTGGATTGAAATTCTGGGTCATATGCTTACTTGTTGTGTGGCTTTGGACAATTTCCTTACCTTCTATGAGCCTCAGTTTCCTTATCTGTGAAATGGTGGTAATAGCACCCACTTCCCAGGATGGCTATGAAGATGAAATAAAGTGATGCTTGTAAAACACTGAACACAGTGCCTGGCACATGGCTGTCACTCTGTAACTGTGTGCACAATTGATGTCCTTTCACTAAACCAGTGATCCCCTACTTTGGCTCTATCTTAGTATTACCTGTATAGCTTTTACAAATCCTAGTGCCCAGGCAGCACCACAGACGGTCAGACTCCTGGGATGGGAGCTAGGCAACAGTGTATTTTCAGGCTGCTCTGGTGTTTCCACATCCAGACAAGGTGATGCATCCCTGGAGTAGATGCGCGCTGAGCGAGGGCTGGGCAGAGCCAGGCCTGTCTGCAAGGGCTCTGCGGGAACACAGCTCGGGGAGGCAGCCGGGATGGGGCCAGGGGCGGGGTGGAAGGGACCTCTCAGCTCTCTCCAGCAGCTGTGGGCAGGGCCGACCTCAGGGCCTAACTGAGGCAAATCACCCTGGGGCCTTTCCGTCCCCCACAGCATTTTTATCAGAGTGAAACTAGCTTACGATGAAATGAAAGGCCAACCTGGTGAAGAATGACGTCCGAAGCAGACAGCGAAAGGAGAGAGGTAAGGGAAGGGAGGAAGGAGGCAGCCGAGGCGGCCAAGGGCACCGCACCTGTGGGTCCTCCCATGCAGGCACCCTGACTCCTGGTACAGCTGCCCAAAGTGATCGTCTCCTTCACCCCAGACACTCAAGGACAGGGAGACGTTACTTTGAGTGGGGTTTCCCCGGATCGTTACTGGGAAGCACAGTGTGGTCCCAGGCCCAGCAGCACAGCATCCCCAGCCAGCTTGTCAGAAATGCAGAACCCTGGCTCCCACCTGCTGAATCGGGGTCTCTAGCGGTGGGCCTGGGAATATGCATTTTATCAAGATTCCTAGGCGGTGAGCATGCTCTGAGAGCCTGAGAAGCAGTGCTTGTATAGCGAAAATAGAGCAAGCTTTAAGGGCAAACAATGCTTCTGAGTTCGAACCCAGCCTCTTTCACTTCCTGGGTGAGCTTTGAAAGGTTACTTAACGTCCCTGAGCTCCTGTTTCCTCATTCGTAAACTGGGGACAAAAAGATGTACCTTGATAATGGATCTCCAAGGAAACTGAGGACAAAATCAAGGGACTGGGGATAGTCTATGGACTTGGATTGGAAAAAAAATCATTTTTATTTTCACTACTCTCTAACTGAAATTTAGCATTTTCTTCGACTATGAAGGTAAGCAAGGTTTGTCAGCAGCCTGTGACTTTGTCACCAGTAGAAATCACAGGCTTTTTCATATTATATTATAGTTGTTCCAGATATCTCTAAACATCTCTGTTTTCATCTACTTCAAAATTACGGCAGTTTTTAGACTCGCTGCTAGATCTTGATATTTAACACATTACTAATGAAGCACATACACTACTATAGGACAATTTTTTTGTTGTTGTTGTTGTTTTTTTTTTTTTCTTTTTAAGACAGAGTCTCACTGTGTTGCCTGGGCGAGAGTGCCGTGGCATCATCCTAGCTCGCAGCAACCTCAAACTCCTGGGCTCAAGCGATCCTCCTGCCTCAGCCTCCCGAGTAGCTGGGACTACAGGCATGTGCCACCATGCCCGGCTAAGTTTTTCTATATATTTTTAGTTGTCCAGTTAATTTCTTTCTATTTTTACTAGAGATGGGGTCTCGCTCTTGCTCAGGCTGGTTTCAAACTCCTGAGCTCAAACAATCCACCCGCCTCGGCCTCCCAGAGAGCTAGGATTACAGGCGTGACCCACCGCGCCCAGAGAACGGCCTTTTTAAATAGTATAGTC
>CAUYSK010080756.1:0-41480 GCA_963575035.1 Avahi laniger
TCAGCCTAGCTCACAGCAACCTCAAACTCCTGGGCTCAAGCGATCCTCCTGCCTCAGCCTCCTGAGTAGCTGGGACCACAGGCATGCGCCACCATGCCCGGCTAATTTTTTCTATATATTTTTAGTTGTTCAATTAATTTCTCTATATTTTTAGTAGAATGGGGTCTCGGACTTGCTCAGGCTGGTTTCGAACTCCTGAGCTCAAACAATCCGCCCGCCTCGGCCTCCCAGAGAGCTAGGATTACAGGTGCGAGCCACTGTGCTCGGCCTCTGGCTTACTTTTTGACTGCAAATTCGTGAAAGACCCTGAGGCAGAACCAACCCATAAACAAAAACCAGATGTCATTTATCAAATAATTCCAGGTTAAATTGCTGGTTCATTGGTGGGCAGAGTTCTTTTCAATAAGGGTGTAAGTAGCTCGTTCAGTAGAATATGCTTAGCAATTGAATTTATGGCAGATCACTGAATAAACAGATATACTTTTACTATTTACTGACTGCATAATATTAGAATTGAAACTAATCCTTTGTCATACTGAGACAAACTGCAAGTATTAGGGAGTGACACGGATTTGTATTTTTTAATAGGATGATTTTCTTAAATTTTGTATGTAGAAAAATGATACTATAACGATACTACTTTGGAATGTGCTAGGTTTTTTGTTTTTTTTTTAATGAAGACCTTGTACAGGGAATATGAGAGATTTGATATCACATTAGTATATTATTTCTATGAAAACAGTAAATTGGGCTGATAGCTAAAATGGTCTGTTAGGTATGCCTTAAGTCTCTAACTACAGTGTATGTTTAATGGGAAGTACTGTGGATTAACATCACAATTCCATCTTAAGAAATTACAGGAAATAATCTAAGTTTGTTAAGCACATTGCTAAGTATAGGACTATCCGCATAAAGTTTAATCAATTTCATGATGAAACCTACCTCAAACCCCTGGGAATTCTGATTGTACTGCTTAATATATTAATGGATTATCAAAAATTATTGAAATATGTGGTTTAGTGTTACAGTGGGTGAGTTAAGGCAAGATCGATATGAAATATAACTGTGACAGGTATCCACTAGAGGCCAGTGTAATTCAGCACGGAGAAGGAATTTATAATCAGTCCCTATGGAAAAGCCAACATTATTTCTTCCACTTAAAAGTGGAGCTCATGTGAATTGGAGAAAAAAAATGATGAAGAAAGCTTTTTTGATTCTCTGAAGAGGAAGTTTCAAAGGATAAGAAAAATGAGTTAAGAAAGGATGAGTCATGAAAAATAGGAGCAAAGAGAATTCTTGTCTACAGGAAAAAAAAATAGTACTCCCATATACTATACTGCTTGATGTTTCATCAATGCAAGCACAAATTTTCAAGATACTTGGTATAATTGTGAGCTTTTCCATAAATGTTTCATTTAACAATACATTAGAAATAATTAAAGATCCAGAATACCTAGGAAGTGCCATAGTAATCTCATTTTCTGGGGAATCATCACTGTTAGCTGCCTAGACAAGGCCAAGGGTTTTAAAAAGGGATGGAATAAGTGTACATTTGTATTTCCCTTCCCTTAAACAATTTTACTCAGAACAAGTACAAAATGTTTCCTTCTCAAACATGGAATAATTCACATAAATTCATCTAGCACCACATGCATATTGTAAAATACATTTCTTAATAATGGTACATCATGATGCTTCCAAAACTTTTTAACAAGGAACTAAATCAGTTGCTCAAAACTAAAAATAAGGGTTGAAATGAAAGTCTGATTCTTTAGTAAAACTTAGACCAACAGTAGTTGGCAGGATTCTGACTAGGACATTTTACCTTGTAAGAGTGAAGGCTGAACAATTTAACACATAATCCATGGATGTGTACTCTCCCCCTCTCCTCCGGCAGAGAAAGGCACCTTATGTAACGTGGGCATGCAGTGGAGATTAATGAACCAGAAAATCTTAGAGCCAGGCAGGACCTTAGGGGTCAGGCAGCTGCAGTTTGAGTCTTTTCAAAGACAGGGAGCTCCTTCCTTTGCAAAGTGGCCCGTTCCATTGTTGGGGCTTTAACTGCTTAAAAGCTATTCTTTGATCTTTATGTTGGGGACCTCATCCAACACAACAACAAAATACTGTTCTGGTTTCTGAGGCCAAAAAGAGGAGGCAAGATACAAAGAAAAGTAACACATGATCCTGCCTCTGAGTTCTGATTCTGACCTCTGAACCAGAAGCACTGACTCTGTCACTTACTAGCTGTGTGAATCGGTTAACTTCTTTAGGCCTCAGTTTCTTTATCTTTAAAATGGGGATAATAATAGCACCTACATTGCAGGGCTGAGGCCAGGATTAAACGAGATAATTGTAATAAAGCACTAAGCCCAGTACCTGGCAAATGGTAAGTACTCATTAACTGTTAGTAATTATTGCTACACACTGTTTACTTGATAAATAAGTCATTTAATCCTTACTAAACTCCTATGAGCTATGATTTATTACCACTGGCTTTAGAAACAGGAAAACTAGGGCTCAGAGAGGTGAAGTAGCTTGCAAGGATCACCAGCTGTTTAGTGGAAAGACAAGGATGTAGCACATGTTTATCTAACTACAAGAGCTTCAACTGTTACACAAGCTGTTTTGATGAACAGCAAGGTGACTTCCTATTCCATGAGACAGTGCTGGCATTCACTGATGACAGCTATCAGGTATCACCAATTTTTCCTTTCTCTGACACAAATATAGTTAGTGCGAAAAGCTAGACATAAGATCCCTCCCTTCCCAGCCGTGGGAGGATAGGAGAGGACCAGCAGATGGGGACAGACTTCCTTGAAGCCCCTGAGCCCTGCCTGCTACTCTGACCTCTGTTCCTGGAGCTCACATCATCCTGGTTAATCGCTGCCTCTGTAGAGGCGGTGCATCCACTCACTGCCTTTACCTGCTCCTCACTGGGTAGGCACAAATGATCTAGACCTACCCTGGCACTCACGGACAATAGAACACATTGAGAGAGAACTATCTCCTGGGGAATAAAGATAAATAGATGAATATTGTAAGAAATGTTTTTGGTGTAACCTTTGAAACAGTTGTGTGCTCTCTAAGGCAATTCATGGATAAAGGAAAAAAAAAAAGGTCTGCACACAATATCAGGGACAAGGTACTATGGCATGTCACTTAAGAGTGCCTTCCAGGTTGTTTGCCTCCTGATATCGCAAAAGCATCATCACTCAGTATCTGTCCTCCAGCATTAAGTACTAAGTGTCAGGCGTTGTGCTGGGCCCAGGGACCAAGGGGCTGCTGACCTCAGCACTGTCAGGAGAGGAAGCTGGCATGCTACTTAAACCAGCTAAGTTTTCAAAGGAATTGATTTTCTACTGACAGTCTCTTTAGAAGAACAAATTAAATTAAAATAACTCTAAGTCACATCTTTAATTTCCTGAAGAGATATCCTACCACATCCCACTGAGAACACTAGGTCAGGGGTTATCTTGGTTTCTCCTGATATAGATTTTCTACTCCTTTCAACTTACCTTTGAGAAGACATATTTCTCATTATTAGGAAGGTGTGTAAGAACTTAGCCTGTAAACTACACGTGAATCAGTCTGTCCAACTGTCTGACTCTGGCTCTGAGAAATGCAGCTGAGACAATGAATCACAATATTAACAAAAACTTACGGGCCTTTATCTGGGAAGATTTTCTTACAAATAAGCTTAAATATAACTGGTAAGGCTAGAGGAAACAATAATTTTAATTCGAATCAAGCCAGAGAAAATAATTTTAATTCAAATCTTAGTGACTATCTTTGTAAAGACTCATATTAGGAGTATTTTGTCTCAAATGTTAATTAGAAGAGGAATTTATCTTGAGTTGATCCCCAATTTATGACAGTACGATATGAAATTTCCTGTTCCTTGTCAAAAATAAAGCTTCTCCAGGTAAATGTTGAAGTAATTTACAATGATTTAAAAACTGTTACTGATATGATCCACAGAGTGGATGAGAATCAAGCAGGAGAAGAAAATAGGATAATTGATAAGTTAGAAAAAAATTTGGAATGCCACACTGCATGATCAGATGAAACAAATTAAAAGTGCTGAACCATGCAATATTCCACAGAGGAACTTTCTCTTTAATATGCTTAAGAAGAGGTGGAGGGAGACATCACCAACACTGTGAAGGCAAGGATGGTTTGACTGCTTCACGAAGAGCATCGACTGGCATGTATTAGGATTCATGGGGAAGCTATAGACACTGACAAGGGCAGCAGCCAATTAGCTTGATTTATTATTATTACTGCCCAGACACCAATTCATTTGCAAGGCATAAAGTACATGCTTGCCATCCTAAAATCAGAAGAAAAATGAGAAAAATGCAGTGGGGTGGCAAAAAGAAAATGGAATTGAATTTAATGGGAGGTGATTTGCAATCCAGTATAAGACCAGGCATTTGTCACAACTAGAGCACCTCATCTAGAAAACACGTAAGGTAATGAATGGACTGACCTTACCAAAATGTTCTGATTTGAAAACTCCTTATGATTTTCTTTCATAACAGTGCAGTGTACCACGCTAGTAGTAAATGAAAAAGATAACAGTGTAGAACAATGGTTTCCAAAAACAAAAGTGACTGTATATTGGTAAATTAAAATTTTCATCTCTGGCTTCAGGAGAGGTGAGGGAAAGAGTAAAAAAATGAAGTGGGAGGGATATTATTAAGCACAAGTACAGGACAGGGTGGGAAATAAAACAAACAAGCAAGCAAAGAAGCAAGGACATAAAACATTTCACTAGCTGTAGGTGGAAGACTTGGGTTCCAGTCTTTGCTCTGAATTAGGCATTGGACCTTGGCAGTATCTCTTCATCTCTCCCGGCCTCAATTGCATCTCCTGTTCCGGAAATCCTGGCCAAACACCCCTGCACAAATGTACTGAATGTATAATCAAGTGACATGTGTCAACCATGGTGAAGACCATTAGCAGCACCAAGCTGCTGCTTTTATTCTACCATATGTTTATGTAAACTGTTCACTACTACAAGAAAAGATGACAATGTAGTATTCATGGGGAGAAATGGGTATAGAAACTCATGTTTTGTCACTTACCACTACATATCTAGGTTGAATTTGGCTTTTATGGATAAAGGAAGATTGAGAAGAGTCTATTAGAGTATAAATATACTTTCAGGAGAACTGAATTGTATCTTTTGGCACAAACTGGGCTGGAAAAATAATTAAAATAGACTTTTTAAAAGCCTATTTTGGGTTATAATGAGGAGCTGGGTATTTCAATAAGAAGGCTTTCTACTTCTTAGAATAAAAGCAAAGAAGATTTGTGCATTAATCAGTCTAAATGTGTGTAGTATATTTCTTCAAGGTAGGGAGAAGCTTGTTCAAATGAAGAAAGTAAATGCAAAAAGCAGAAGTGAGTGGCTGTCAGCTCTATTTGACCCCCAGAGACTAAGCTTCAAAACTTCGGTGTTTTTTTAATACCCCGAAGAGCTTTGGGGAGCAATAAAGTGTAACAAATATTAAAGGAAAGAACATTCAACAGAAGTTGACTAAGATCCTACAATATGTGTTTCGCTGTGTTGAGATGTAGGGAGAGAGGAAGCTGGTGACCAGAAAGCCATAATCTCTGCCTTTACTAATTTAATAATCCAGTGGTGAACTTGATCTAGAGTGAGTAATTACAAAAGCATAGCTCAACTAAGAATATCTCCTTATAAATCATAAAGCCCCAATTTAATAGGTACTTCACCATTTTCTTATGATAATGTCTACTGGGAGATGACCGTGGACTTTTTATTGTCTGTGCACCTTATTAAAAGGTGTGCAGCTGAGGGACAGAGCATCTGTGGCATTTACATTCCACACGCTTCTTCAGCTACACAAAGAGGCATGGTCGACAATCAGAAGGCTGTGAGGACACCCATCACATCATGCTGAAGCTTCCAGATTTGACAATGGAAGGTAGAACAATGTGGCCAGTGCCTTTGGAGACAGAATTATTAGGTTGAAGGAGGTAGGTTTCCTTGGACTGAGCTGCCAAGGTTGATTTGGTCTTATTTGTGGATGGGTAATAGGCGTACCCTATGGCTGCAGTCCCCAACCCCCAGGCTGCAGACACCAGACACCAGAATTCCCTCCTCCTAACACCCACTAACTTCCTTTTGGCCCTTTCAATGCCTAGCCTTCGATTTCACCTTCCTCGTCGCCCTCTTGCCTCTTACAGCCCGCATACCCACAGATCATGTAGTCTTTGCCAGTGTTTGCCTGGTATTCTTACCAAGATTTTGAAAAGACAGGGGCAGAACTTCCTTCTTATTTCCTCTATTCTAAGATGAAAGCCTTTTAGACATTTTAACATTTCTTATATCATGATCTATCTTAGAACGGATGTCTTCCTTTACTGAAGTGTGTCTTGTTCCTGAAACACCGTTACTAAAATGGTGGCATACCTTCCAATAGCTGGGGTTCTAGAACAAAAAAAATGCTGCATTTCTGTTGTTTTAGGTCCAATAACGGGACTAACACTAATACTAATTGAGCACCACTTCTCTTGTTCCTCCGTTTCATGAAGTCTCTAAAGGACCACATGTGTTTGGTGCAAAATCAAAACTGTAGAAATGGATAGGTACCATGATTTTGTATTCTGGGTATTAAAACTTCAAGGACTGCTTTAGTGGAATATAAAAGCAAATGATGCGTTGTTCAGAAAAGACCAGTGAATGTCATCTTTTAGGAACTCTTTTGTCACTGGTAAAAATAGTCCCATGTACCTGGAATATTTCTATAATTCACTTAAACATTTCAAGGTAATTCCTCAATCTCTATAATATACAGTGGTGTGAGAATTCAGTCTACTGTGCCTGGGGAAGGAGGAAAGGGGAGGATTTGAAGCCCAATTTATCACTTTCTCTCACAAACCTGATTATCCTCCTGACATCTCTATTTCTGTTCACGGGGACTCAGGGTTCTTTATCATCCCAATTATTCTCCTCTGGATGGACCCCAGTTATCAATGTCCCCTCTAAAATGTAGGATGCTGCTGCTCGGAACTGCTCCTCTCTGCAGCTACTTCCTGCCCTGAGGTAGTACAGGAAAGTGTTTAAGAATGTGGACTATGGTGTAAAACTGTCTGGGTTGGACATACTAGCTTTACATGTACTAGCTGTGTGGCCTTGGGTGAGTTACGAACCTCTTGTATGCCTCCTTTCCTTGGCTGCAAAATAATAATAATGCCTTAAAGTACAATAACCCACAAAAAAGTACAAGAGCCTGAAACAAAGGAGCTCAATAACCGTTGGCCACTGCTAATGCCACCACTGCCACTACTATCATCACTACTGCTGCTTGATGGATGGCTGCAAATGAACTGCTTCAGGACATCCATGGTCACAGAAGAGACACAGTTTTTTTGGTCTCCACGATTTGGCCCGTTCTTATGTGGTTGAAGGTTTTGCTTACCATTCTACTTTTTTCACTCTGAACAATTTCTTTACTGTCTTCTGCTTAACCACCCAGCCTAGAAGGCTTTATTCCTTTTCTTCCACCCCTCCAACACTTCTCCTGTCTTCCAAGACTGCTCACTGTGCCTGCCCAAGGTCTTCCACCCACAATCGCCTCTCCTTCCACCTTCGCTTTTGGCCAGAGAATTATTTTGCATCTGATTAAGTGTTCTTCTAGTTTAAAATTCAATGTCATATAAAATTACAAAGATTTATGGCTTCCTAATTAACTCATGGATTGACTGTGTCTTTCTAATTATAAGGCAAAGAGTTTCCTATTTTTATTTGGTATTGCATTCTTGCACTTAGCATCGGTCTGGGAATCCAGAATAAGATTTTGTTAGTATCAATGGACTGACTCATACCTCTGTTTTAAGTGTGTTAATTATCCCTAGAATATTGGAACCCTTGTGAAGTGTGATAGTTATTAATTGTACATGTCAACTTTTGGATAATGGGATGCCCAGATATCTGGTAAAACATTATTTCTGGGGGTGTCTGTGAGGGTGTTTGCAACAGAGATTAGCATTTGAATCAGTGGACTGAGTAAAAGAAGATGCTCTCACCAATGTACGTGGGCACCATCCAATCTGTTAGGGGTCTGAGCAAAACAAAAAGGTGGAAGAAGGGATGATTCTTCTCTGTGTGTCTGATTGTTTAGCTGGGACATGTGTCTTCTGCCCTTGGCACTCCTGGTTCTCAGGCCTTCAGATTTGGACTGGAAGCTAAGTCATTGGTTCTCTGGCTCTTCGGCCTTCGACCTACACGGCCAGATTTCCTGGATCTCTAGCTTGCATACAGCTGATTGTGGGACTTCTCGGCCTCCATAATCATATGAGCCAATCCCTTATAATAGATCTATTAATATTTGTGTCTCTTATTGGTTCTGTTTCTCTAGAGAACCCTAATACAGAAGGTGAAGTAAATCTTCACTGGATACCATGGCACCACTTAACAATGGGGCTATTGAGGTTTCCAGCAACTTAAAATAAATTTAGTCGCAAATCGAGACCTATAGAATGATACCATAAGCCCCAAAGGAGTTTAACATACAGTCAAGGAGAAATTCCAGTTCAGGAAGATCCTGCCTTCCTGTAACAAAGAACCGTAGCCCATTTACCAGTTGTCTCACTTGAAATAAGTAAGACACAACTCCTACTGAAAAGATTTCGCATTTGTGATTACTGGAGAATGTTAAGGAGTTCTATTCCAAGAGGTTAGACAGGAACAGAGGATTGTCAAGTTTTAGTATTCTTACTTTCTTACTTTCTGCTGAGCTAAAAAATACAACAAACAAAGTAAGTGAGCAAACAAATAATAATAAAACCCCATAATCACTATGATTTCACTACTTACAAAAACTCTGTCATATTAGTACTCAGGGTGATTAAGGTTGGTTTGTACAATTATCAAAAATTATTTGACAGCAAATAAAATAGACACACCAGGAAGAACATGCTGGGTTCAAGAATGCTATGATTGTTAGTCCAAATGATAATAATGTTTCTTTGCAAACAACTAAAATTCCTCATTTAAAACTCCATTTGTTCAGAATGTGAATACAGACTTATCTGAAATGTGTTTTTACATTATTTAAGAAAAAAAACTTGCTGAGTAATACATTAAAATAAGATTGTAAAGAACATACTTAACATGTTTAAGAAAACAAAATTTTCTCCAGCATTGGAATGTCTCATTTATAAGTACTTGATTCCTTAATAACAAGATATTCCTTTCTGTTAATTAAGCTCTTGCTAAGTGTCTGACATATAATAAGAGTTGGCAAAAAACATCTACTTGACCTACCATCCTTTGCTTGCTTTAAATACATAAAATAATAAAGGACATTAAGAATATGGTTCATAATAGGATCTCTTTCTGCTTACTGGTCTTACTATAATAAGATTGATCAAAAAGTTTTATATATTATCAGATAGACAGGATATTTTTTCTTTAAATAATACTCTGACTTTCAGTAATGGTTTTAGTCACCTAAAATAATCATAGATATGTGTTTTATTTTATCACTCTTTTCAGCAAAAATTATTTTCCCTTAAAAGTAGCCCACCAATTCACATGTGCAACTGAATCTATTGTTGTAAGATCAAGTTTTAAAATAACTTCAAGGAGGAGCAGCCCTTGACAAGAGAGTTAACAATAGAAACCAGGTCACCAACTCAAGACCCAGACTTACTTTATTCTTCATAGACTCAAATTCTTGGTTTCAGAAGTGCATTATACCAAGGAAGCTACTGGCCAATGATATTTTCATGGGCAAATTAAATTCCAGGATTAATATGGTCAACTGACTATCTAGTTGGTAGAAGAAGTCAATTCAACCTTCAAACCTATATTAAACATAAAGAAGTAATAATCACTTAGGGGTCAGCAACTCGTGGCTTGGTTAGACGTTGAAGACCAAGTCTGCTCTCCCTGGGTGGTACATTGAGGGTGACTGACCTTAAGAATCAGAGGAAAAGAATGATGGGTGGTCTGTTCAGATTCCCTTTGTTCCAAGTACGTTTTTTTTAGCTGTCAAGAGGTGCTGTAACAGGGGCCAGATTTAACAACAAGAGGCCATCTGGGAGGGGCTAACTACCTATTCAAGTACACCCTTAGTAAATGAAAACAAGCATCTTTACTTTTAAATGCAGCCACAGTGGGTTGCTAGGCATTGTGTAGTTGGTTTATTAAACTTGTTTCAACACACAAACAGCAAGTAACTGGCTGCATTTTATACTAGACTGAGAGTTTCTTATGGACAGTTTCTGTAATCGTTTAACCTAGAAGGTCCTTCCTACAACATCCAAGTTGGAGTTTTAAAAGGAATAGGAGCTTCATATACATTTACTGAATTGAATTACATTGAAGGAATGACTATATCTCCTGAGCTTTCTTATCTTCTTAAAATCCCTTGAATAGGTAAGAAATAAAATCGAGATGGTGTAATATCTTATCATGCTGTGCTGTTCTACCGTAAGTTAGGGGATAGACTGTCCTTTTCGCCATACTTCTGGGGGGGGGAAGGGAAATTGCTGCTAGCCATTTCCTCTAGTAAAAGTTCAAAATAGCACTTCTATAAAAGCTACCCACATAAAACAGTACTTTATAACCCTATTAAAAATCCTAAAGTTGACCTCCAAGAGAAGCCACTTCATATGGCTTCCCCAAATTCTGTTTAGTGAGGTTTAAAATATTTAGCTGGAATGTTACTTGAAGCTTATTTCCCATTCCATTTAACAATTGTGACCTAATCTGTAGTTGAAATGGCTGAAAAGAAGCAATTTTACTCAGGCAGACTTTCAGATGTGAGGCATGACACTCACTCAGTGATGAAGCGATGGTAAGGTGGAGGGTAGGTGTGGAGGAGAGAGAATTCTAGTTAGTTGAAGAAGGGAGAGGCGAGGGGCCCAGGTTCCAGTTACTGACTGATCTTTCTCTTTTTTAGCTGCTGCGTGGGGAAGAAAGGCTACTTCTTCCTAAAGAGAACTGAGAAATGAGGTATAAACTGAGTAGCGAGGTACAGTGAGCCTACCACATTAGCTGTTTAAGCTACCTGCTCAAATACCCAGAGGGAGAGATAGTTCCTGAGGGAATTAATAATAAATCCAGAGACTTGGATGAATTAAAGTCTAAAGACTAAACCAAGGTCATATTAGCTAGGGAATATGAGGTGCAGGATTTATTAAAAAGGGAATTTATTTGCACAGAGATGCTTAGTTAAGTCTAGCTCTATAAAAAATCTATAAAACACAGCTTTCTGTCTGTTTGATGGTTTAATAATTAGCTTAATTTCTGTTCATAAAAAATTATAATAAAAAAGGGCTTCCTAGACCTATGGGAAATCTGTCTAATTGAGCCAGGAGGGTGAATCCAAGATGCCACTACATAGATCTAGAGGTTGACATAATACACGGGAAGAAACAGGTCTCAGGAGTACCAATCTTGCAACCCCAAATCATTAAAGTACAAGTAACTGCTACATATGCAAGTTAAGCAAATGAAATAATCAGAAATATCTCTGAAAAGCAAAAACTTACACATACCACATCTATATGCAAAGCATGATGATCATTACTGTTGTCTTACAGACTCGTGAAATGAGATGCAGCTAAAATAAGCTCAATTTTAAATTGCATATAGGGTACCTAACAGAAAGAAGTGTTAAAATTATTTTTCAACACTTGGGATGGGAGAAAGGGAAGGCCAGCAGTAATATCGTATACTGGTGGGGAAAAGGGGTAGATGGTAGTCAAATCTAAACACAAAGCAAATGCTTTATTTTTAAAATTTGTTTCCTTCGTTATTATTAATGGTTTTTTGTATCTATGTGGGCATGCATGTCACGTGGCAGTGTGCAATGCAAAGTATTCATTTCTTTCCTCTTTTCATTTGAAATCAATGGGCAAGAGAACTACATCTACGAGGGGCTGGGTCAAGGCCAGTCTCTTGTGCTATCCTAATTCTCAAATGTGCATTCTTCAGTCGTTAGGTGGATCCTTCACAAGGAACTGCTGATAGTTCAGTATATAAGTCTGTAAATAATTCACTTGTGTTTCTAAACGAAGTTGAAAAGATTCAAGGTCTTTGCTTTCACTCAAGTATATTTGCGGGAGTGGGTAAACTACAGTAGAATCTCTCCTCCAATGGGTGGTGCTACAGCTGACAAAGGTTTGAGGGCCACTGTTGTAATTCACAGCAAATCGCAAAGTACACTAGCACAAGTGCAGTTTCCTGCCTTGTAATGTTGATTTAGACTCAAACTATATGCTTTCAGGATCTTTTAACAATTATTTCCCTTTTGAACAAAACAGAGAGAAGAAGCTTAAAAGGTTGTATTAATATAATACCTCAACCCTTTGCTTCAAATGCAGGTTGCTCTGGATGAAGCGGAAAATATATATTATTAATGCCAGCAGTTGTTAATGGTGATAATGATAATATGTTATCTCTATCACAAGGCGATAATGGGTTTTTTTATTATTAAAGTAAGTTGCAGCCTTTATTTATAGACATCAGTTAAATCACAGAAAATGAAAATGTAAAATTACTGCACAGCTCAAATTGTAGCAGCTCTTAAGACTCTGCGGGGAGAATGAGCATGCAACATCTTATAGATTAAAAAGAATACATGTTATTTTAGCCCAGTATGTCCACATATATGTGCCTCTAAGGTTGCAGAAATAGGAAAGCTAGTCAAAGTGAAGAAAACATTCTTTTAGATGTAATTTTTTAAAAAGGAAACTGGGTACTAAGAGTAATCAGTTTTTCTTTAAACCAATCAAGTACAGATAAGAGAACATTACATGTTCTTCTCAATTATGACTTTTTTTCCCTTAAATAACCTCACTTAGGAACAAACATGTACATAGCCAAATGAAATTTGCAGTAACTATTTAATATAGTGGAATGTTCTTTTCTTAAATTTTAGACTGAAGCTCTATTAATACAGTCTGTAACACAACCATGAGAAATACAGTATCTCCTAAAGGTGGCCCCTGAAGTTGTATTTGCTGTCTGAAGAGATGTATATGTTCCGGTAGTAAATTTGGTACTTGGGCGACTATTCTATTTGGTTTGACTAATGCCAAAAACATAAAATATAAAGAACAAAAATTAGTTGTAAGCATCTTAGAAAGATATATAATGAACTCAAGTCTTAACGAAGTGCTTCAGGTAATTTGAAGAACAAAGGGCTCAAAAGTGGAGGATTACCCTATTTTTCTAAACAAAATGCTACTGCTAATAACAAATGAACAGGAAAAGAAATAAAACCTTGTTTTGTTTCAGTTCCTATAACAGGTAAAGTTTCTGGTCTCAAAAAAGCTGAAGCAATTTAATGTGTCTACTCACCAGCCCTGTGCTAGACACCCATATCATAGTGATCCACAGCGGACCCCAAACCAGAGTCCTATGAGGAGATGGAATCAGTAATCATGGAATCACCATGCTATAGAATGGAATGGAAGAGAGGTGGCAAACCAACATCAAGAATGCCAGAGAACAAAGTATCACTGAGTGCCATTTATAAAAATCCTACTGCCAAACAAGACCAACAAATCCAAAAATATTCACTGGTTGAAGGATTCAGATTTGGGGGGAATGACCTAGCAATGGTGTACTAGTAAAGTCAGTTGCCTAAATTACTATAGAAAGGACTCATACTATAAGAAATTACTGTCAACAATATTACTATGGATTTACATGGTATTTTTCATCTGCAAGTGCTAGGAAAAAATTCACCAGTATTTCTGAATAAACACTTCATTTAATACTTTTAAAAAAAATTACAAGTGATGTGTGATCACTATACAAATCTGTAATATTACATAATCATGAATCCAAATCATATAGTTTCTTTTTAGGTATGTAATTACAAATACACACATTACAACCTTTTTCTCACTAAACAATCAAATATTTCTCAAATGCTACAAGTGTTTAAACACTTACATGTCCTTTGTCCTTTTCCTTTGGATTTTCTTACCCTTTATTTCCTTTTACTTTTAAGCATTTCTCTATTGTAAAATAATATATGATCACAATAGGTGATCCTATAGAAAAATACGGAAAAGTAGAACAAATCACATAGAATCCTAACTCTCAAAGACATTGAGTGTCATCGCTTTGCATATTTTCTTAGAGAATGTTTCTGGGGGGTGTTTCTGAGATGGTTTATGCCAGGTGTCATTAAAAAAAAAATACTGTGTGTAAAAAGAGAGAGCAAGCAGCAGCCCCCAGTACAGAAGTTGCAAGGGGATTACACAAGAGCATGAATGTTGGGAGATGGGAATCGATCATTAAGGGCCATTGTGGAGGCTGCCTGCAAATTCTATCCTATGTTAAACGTCATCTTACATTAAATATGTTGGTACTATTTTCTTAAGACAAAATAACCAGAGATGGACTACAGAGCTAAATAGTATGATAATTTTTTAAGGTATCTGATGGAATCACTGTCCTTGTTTGTTAGAAGGATACAGTAAACTTGGTAATACAGCTTACTCTTTTAATCAACTTACTCGATAAATCTAAAATTATTACAGATCTTCTCATTCACAACCATAACGATATCAGTCTTTAACTGTTTTGGTTGTATAGAGAGTCCGGTTTTATTATCAGGGTATATTTTCTTCATTAAAAAAAGAATAAGGGGCTTTTATGATATGTGACAGTTTCTAAAATATGGATTTAGGTGGGGAGGGTTTCATGCATCAGAAAATTTGGTTGAGTGTAAAGTTCTTAAGAGATGATGATGACAGATTATGATCATCATCATAATTACTTAATACATTAATATATAATTACTTAATACATTACTGAGCCCCTATCAAATATCACTTTCCCACTTTATGGATAAGGAAACTGATGCTAATCTAGTTTGACGGTTTTAAAGATATGTGAAAAAATTCTTTGATACTCCCTTCAAGAGATGGAACTTCCCTCTGCCTTTGAGTATGGGCTGGGCTTAGGGACTCACTTCTTTCTAGTGAACAGAACATGTATGAGTGATGCACTGTCACTTCTGATATTAGGTTATAGTAATAAAAAGACTGTGGCTTCTGTCTTGTGTGTAGTCTCTTCTCATGTCATAAGCAGCCCTACTGAGAAGCCCACAAGGCAAGGAACTGAAGCCTCCTGAAATATACATGTGTGTGAGCTTGAAAACATATAGTCCAAATACTTCAAGGACTGCAGCCCTAACCGCCAGCTTGACTGAAACCTCATGGGAGATCCTGTGCCAGAACAATCCAACCAAGCTGCCTCTGCATTCCCAACTTGCAAAAACTGGAAGTAATAATAAATGTTGTTTTAAGCTGCTAAATTTTAGGTCTTTTGTTACAAAGCAATAGATAACTAGATATTAAGTAGTCTACCCAAGATGACACACCCAGAATTAATAGAGTTCGAGCTCTCAACCACTTCAATACACTTGCTGTTAGGAAAGATGGAGAGGCCAGGTACGGTGGTTCACGCCTGTAATCCTATCACTCTGGGAAGCCAAGGCAGGAGGATCACTTGAGGTCAGGAGCTCAAGACCAGCCTGAGCAAGAGCGAGACCCTGTCTCTACTAAAAATAGAAAAATTAGCTAGGTGTCATGGTGTGCACCTGTAGTCCCAGCTACTTGGGAGGCTGAGGCAGGAGGATCACTTGAGCCCAGGAGTTGGAGGTTGTAGCGAGCTATGATCACGCAACTGCAATCTACCACCCGGAGCCATGGAGTGAGACTCTGTCTCAGAAAAAACCAGAAACAAAACAAAAAAAAAAAAAGGAGGGCAAGAAAGGAACCAAGAAAAATAACTTTCAGAATGTTTCCCCCTGCTCTCAAGGAAAAGAGAAATAAAGGGGCAAACACACTGGCTTTCTATCTGATCTGTACCTCCTTCCAAATCTTACATAAAAACACTTCGGCCATTTTTTTTCCCCAACATTATCTTGTTCTGAAATATCTAAAATACCTGCCAAATGCGAGCCTTTTTTAAAAAAAAGGTTTGATTTAATCAATCGGTTTGTCTATTTTCAGATCACAACTGAATTTCCTAGTTTAGTAGTTTTCGAAGTATAGTACCTATGCCAGCAGCACCAGAATCCACCTGGAGCTGGTTAGAACTGTTGGGTAGACAGACAGGGATTCTGGATCTCCTATGGACAAAAGTGGGTACCTTGCCCTGGTGCCACCTCCAGCAATTGCCCCACCTGGGAAGAAGGGCAAAGGATGGGTCCCAGACCCTACCCGCCCCCCGCACCCCCGCACCTTGGTGCTGCCCCACCTTAATCCTGTCCCAGGCGACTGTCCTACCTGGGGGAGGAGGGAACGCCCTACCAATCTACCAATCAGAACTTAGCATGCCAACTGCAAAAGAATGCATAGGACTTTGCAGCCCATGGGTCAAGCAACATAGGTACAATAGAGTCCAGAAGGTGACTTAGGATAACCTAAGGCTAACTATCAAGTCATCAGTTTAAACCTACACTGCAGCCCATCGCCCCTCCATGGGCTTTCAGAGAGGCTCATGGGAGATCTGCATGTATAAGACTCAGGTCATATAAATCCTGTCAGTCAAAGTGGTTCTATGATGACGTTTGAATCATGGGGAGGTCCCCATCCAGTCACTATAAAACAAGACCCAGAGACCATAACCAAGGTCTCTTTTGCTACCACAAGGGGGGTTCAGTCGTCATTTGTATCGTATATATTTTGCTCCGTACATCTATATCTTGCTTGTGCTCTATAATCCTATCTTGTTCCCCCTCAATAAATTTCACCTCGTCCTTGCCTTGCTTTGGTGTGTCTGCTCATTCTTTGGCCAAGAGCTCACTAAGAACGAAGAACACAGAATGAGATTGCCAAACCCGGCAGACCTACATATTTTGAGTCCCCACTCTGGGCTACTTAAATGAAAATCTCTCAAGGTGAGGCTCAAGAATCTCTATTTTAACAGGCTTTCCAGGTGATTTTTATGCACAACTGCTCTAGATTTAAGACTCCGGTGAAAATGACAGTGGCTGCCCTATAGCTTTGTGCCTATTGATAGCTGGAAGTGTCTTCCAGATGGGAGCAAAGGCTTTGGGTGGCCTTCAGCCTAATTAAAATGTTTAAAGAGATTTAATTACTAAATGCCAACCCATACAAATGTAAAGATCTTCCCTACAGAGACTTTTGTGATGAATTGAATGCATTTTTTAATCAACTGCTTGGCAAGCAGTATGGGTTTTCTTGTTCGCAAACAGCTATACTAATGCTAAACATATTTATTCACAACTTGACAAGAAATATTGCCCTGTAATTAATCATTTCTCGGTCCTAATTCAGACAAAATAAAAATATGCACCCAAAATGTGCATCTCCTTCTCAATTCTATGTCACACACACAAATAATACAGTCAGCCCTCCACATCCATGGACTCAACCAATCACACATAGAAAATATTCAGGGGGTGGGGAGGAAGATGATTGTGTTTGTACTAAGAATGTATTGACTTTCCTCCATTATTTCCTAAACAATACAGTATTAACAACTATTTACATAGCATTTACATTGTATTAGGTATAACAAATAATCTAGTGATGATTTAAAATATATGGGAGGATGGGCATAAGTTATACCATTTTATATCAGGAACTTGAGCATCTGCTGATTTTGGTATTTGTGAGGGAGTCCAAGAACGAAGCCCTCTCGGGTGCCAAGAGACAACTGTAATTAGATCTATCTGGTATCTACATATGTGCAGGTCTTTTTAGGCAAAACAATGCCAGGTACTCAAAGCATGTTGGTTATCCAAGGGGCATTTCACTTTTAAAAAATATGTAACTGAGAAAAATCACTATTCATTTGAACTATTTTCAATTGTGAATTATTAAAACCAAGTTATCTATTAACTGCATACTTCCACTAATGGATTTCTTAGTAAGATGCAAATTCTTAAATCATCTGTTTGAGGAAAAAACTGATTAGAATCAAAAGATTGGCAGTAGTTTTTGAAACGGGAAAAAAAACAATCATCACTAACAATTAGCTCATGAAAATTCACTGTTCTCTGGTTCACTAGTTTTATCTTATGTGTGTTCTCAAGATGTAGATGTTAACAGTAATCGCTCTCAACTGGATAACATGTGAAAATTCGAGGCCAATAAAACTGAGTTAATTTAAAAAAAATCATTTTACTTACTCACCTCTAAGATTTCTACCTCATTTCCCCAAAGTAATAGTATTAGAAGCATCATAAAATATTGCAATTAAATACAAAATTCACTATAAAGTTGAACCCCAACAATGAAAGGAAATGTTATCAAGTCATTACAAAAAAGCAACTGTTTGACTATATAAATATGATTTTATAAATGAGTAGGAGTGAGTTTTTTCCATGATCTTTTCAACATTCATTGAGCAATTATTACATGGCAGGCATTGGGATAGATGGAGTTAGCTACAAAAATCAGTAAAACTCTGGTTTGAATATGCTCACAATCTGGCGGTGGGGAAGTATAAAGAATGTTTGTTGGGAGTGGAGAAACAGACTATAATGTGCTTATAGAGCAAACATGAGCAAGATGCTTTAGGAGGAAGCTTTGACTACCACCATAGGAAAATTAGGTCATTAATAAACTATATTCCAAATCAAAATATTTGCTAATGGAGAAGAAAGTTCATAAAAACTTGAGACAATTTGTTTTAAAAAGTAGATAATGAAATAGTCATACATTATTTTAGCAGTTTTACTTCTAACAATTTATCAGAAATACAAAAGTTCATAAAGACACATAGCTGATGTTCACCGAGGGAAAAAAACAAACCACAAAACTATGAACAACCTAATATTCATCAAGATGAAACTTGGTAATAAATTATCAAACATTCATTTTATGGAATGCTATGCAATAATGAAAAAGAATAAAGTAGTTTCATTTATTTTAACATGAAAATATCTCTAAGATCTATTATTAGGGTGAAAATGTAAGTCACAGAAGAATGCATATATGATGGGCACATTTATTTAAAGAACAAATTAAGAGACACATGTGCACACATATGTACATGAATGTAAATACATCAAAAGGTGAACTGAGAAGACTCACAGCTAAATTCTGAATCTAACTGGTACTAGGAAATAACATACTTCTAAAATGCTTAAACTGCATGAAAAAATAACATTCTTGCATCATGTATAAAAGAGGTTTTTTTTCTTTTAGTGAGTAAACTCCAGTTATTCTGACTGATTGCTTTCTTACTCATGATTCTGGTAGTAGGGGAAAAAAAACCTTTTAAATTCCATTGAGATAGTAATGAACATAGACTCTTACCAATAGACAGATGGAAGTAATATAAAAACACTAACTTGTTGAATATTGATTGCTTTTTTGTTTTTATAGAAACACATTACTGTACATTTACTTTGTAGAAGTGAGGTGGTTTATAGAGTTTCCTAAATTCTGTTAAGAAAATTTGACAAAGAAAAAAGTGACTGTCACAGACAGATTAAAATCCAATTCCCAGGCAGGCCTGGCTTGGCAAACCACTCCCATTAAGTGGCTCCTTTTTATTTCAGAGGAAAAAATATGTATATCTTCAACCCCTTGGGAAATACGTCAGTGTTTTCCAAAAGCAAGTAAAGAATGTTACAACTTAAGCACTAGAAAACCCATACGCTTTATCTTGGATCTTTGCTTTCATAGGGTTTGAAGAAAATCTGAACATGCAGACAGGCAGTCTCTGTCACGTATGGAAGTTTAACAGTGGCCAGAGGAAGTTTAAAAGTGAAAATCTTTATATTCATTCTGCAGTCACACAAAGAGCAGAGGGTGAATAATTTAATTTCTGGATATATTAGTCAGGTCTCTTACTTTAAATTCTTCAGTAATCCCCTTTTCCTCTAGCAGTTAAGTGCATACCACCTCTGTCATTTTTTTTTTTTTTTGGCCACACCAATACACCATTTGTTTATTATTTACTGAATATTTTAAAACTTAAATATATCATTTAAAAGGAGAATGGTATCACTATCAATAATAAAAAAGTTGTATTAATTCCCATAAATTGACAATAACAGTAAATACAAGTACCAAAAATTAAACTATTTTTATTAAATTCTAACTAGATACATCCTACCAGAGGCTGTGAGCCAAAGCAAAATGTTAAAGCCAGATTAGCACCAAGAGACTTTCCTGAGATTTTCAAGAATTGAAAAAAAATTGAAGACAGAATAAGCTTTCTCATTTTTTCTCCAATTTGCATTGTGAAATTTTTCAAGCATACAGAGAAGTTGAAAAAAACTGAACAGAGAACACCCATGTACCCATCATCTACATACTATCAGCTGGCATTTGCTATATTTCCTTTATTACATACCAATCCTTCTATCCATCCCTCTATGCAGGAATCAGGACTATTTAATAATGTTATTCAATCACCCAGAGAGAGTTCTCTCAAGAATCACCAGGTTTCAATCCACAATTTTGGAACTGCTATTCTAAAAGATAACATGATCATCTCCTAAGTCCTTTTGCCCACCCCAGAAGCCTTGTTAACGTATCTGGCCCATGGCTATCTTTTCTCCTTATCTCTTAACTAGTCCCTAACACAAAAGTGCTGGACTAATCTAAACAAACTATTTACAATCTCCACTTGATATAAAATGCCATTCCCAGCCCATCCCTAATTCACCCCAATTCACTGCTTTGGCCGCAAGGTAACTCCAGCAGCTAGTGTTTACTGAGAGCTTATGATGTGCTAGGCTTTGTCCTAGGAATTTCATTTGCTTATCTCATATAAACCTCAAAACAGTTCTATGAGGAAGGTCTTCCTATTGTATGCAGTTTATAGTTGAGCAAATGATAGCAGAGAAAACTTTAAAACCTGGCCCATGTCTGCCTGATTTGAGCTCTTATAACCACTCAATACACTGTCCAATTTTTGTAGTGTCCTTCACTTAGCCCATGTATGTTTCTTTTAACACCTTTCATGATTCCATTCTTTTCAATGTGTGGTTTTGGCTGCTTGATTACATTTCCTACATTTCCTTCATCCAAACTTTACTCATTTGTTTACAGCCAACTCGAATGTCACCTCCTCCATGAGAAGTGCTCAACTATTTTAAGTGAGAGTTAAATGGATCAATTTTTGCAAGGTTCATTATTATTTTCATTTGATAAACTAACTGAAATATCAAGTCTTTTGTAAGCAAGTCTTTAGACAATCAAGATGAGAATATTTCTCATGTCCATCATCAGAAAGGAGTAACAAAACAAAAATCCACCAGATACTAATAATCTGCAAGGGATATATGCCAACATATTTAGGTTAGGTATTAGCAAATTCACATTTTGTTTTTCTAGCTGGTATCTCCTTTTGGTGTCCTTATATCCTTCAGCCCAATCATCAACAGAAGCATATTCTACTAAATGACTATTTTAACAGATACAAATTTTCATCTACTTCCTTATACTTTTTATTTCGGTTGAGGGGCATTAATAGTTGGAGTTAATTTAAAATGATGGTCAAATCTCTCAGAATGTCTGTAATGTAAGATTACTTTAGAAGTAACAGATCATATATTCATAGAGCCTTAAAAGTTTGAAAGGACTTTAATGATAGTATAGTCTGTGATGTACCGGTAAACCGCCTGGGGGTGGTGGTGGCTGATTTGTAGTGTTTGCCAATTTCCATGGTGTAAATACTCTCACTATGACCAATGTCAAGTGCCAATTGTTCAATGACCTGCTCACAAAATTCCTAAATATTTAATACCACTGGTATAACCCAGCCCCCTCAATGAAAGGATAAGGATTTTGAGAACTAGCACAACTAAGTTATTCAAAGTCACAGGAAAAAAAAATGTCAGTATCTGTGCTAGAAACAAGGTTAACTGACTCTTGGTCTAGCCTACTTACACTCAACTCCCTACAATCACCTACTAATTGTGGAAAGATACTTTGCTCAGTCTCACAATGGGGCACTAAAAAAATAATCTCCAGGGATTACCCCCCCAACTCCCATAGAGAAAAAAATAAAAAATTCTCCAGGTGCTTTAATATAACCAAGGTCAAAAACTCCTATAATTTTCTTCCCCCATTTTATGCTGCCTATTTAGAGAACTTTACTCCTTTATATTAACTTGGGGGAATGAATAAAACATATATTAATAAAAAGCACAAATTATCATAATATTTTAAAAGGTTGTAAGATTCAAGTATATTCCATGTGTGGCCATGAATTACACCTACTGAAATATTTTCTAAATTTTTGAGCCTGCTTACAAAGATGAGACTGATTTTAGTGCATTGATTTTGTGTGAATGAGTGTTTCTGTGTTGCTTAAGAGGCTGGTAATGATTGATTCTCTTAGCAGATTAAAAACACTTTTTCATTTATCAAGTTTATCAAATCACTTTTGATATATAGAAAAGAGATAACTTCCAGTTAGTTATCACAAGTTCCTTATCGAGCTTACTAAATAATCTACATACAGTTTTGCTCTCCTTTCCCTCTCTCTCCTTTCTTTTCTTCCCTCCTTTCATTCAAATATTTATTTAGCATCTACGGAGTACAGACTACTAAATCCAACCCAAGACACTCCTCTGCAACAGAGATGACATCTAATAAATTCTTCTAATTGTCACTTTGCAACTGAAATTCTATTCAGGACTGCATTTCTAAATTATACTTCAATTAGTAGCTTTGTTTATAAGTCATGAAGATCATTTTAATTTGCAGGTCTTGTGGATACATATAAGAATCTTCTAGTCCAATCAGTTGCACTGTGCAACTGCATAATCTAGCATGTTTTAAGGGAAGCCTCAGGTATTATTTCCTTTTCAACCGGAATCACAGATTAAGGTCTAGGTTAGACTTTCCTATTCCCTTTCTGAACTCTTCTTAAACTTATTATAACCCCAAAATCTATCATTTCTCCTGCATTGCACTTCATCCTCAGCATGTTTCTCTTCTTCACCTTGTAGCTGATTAGCAAGAACTGCAATGCTGAATTTCAAATACTATGACGTTTGAGTTATGTGAGCATTTTCTTCTTCAAAGGAATAATGTGAAGAAAATTATCTCAGTATGTTCAGACTGCTATAACAAAATACCACACACCAGGTAGCAGAGAAACAACAGAAATTTATTTCTCACTGTTTGGAGGCTGGGAAGACCATGATCAAGGCACTGGCAGATTTGGTGTCTGGGGAGGGGCCACTTTCCAGAGCACAGGTGGCACCTTTTGGCTTCACCCTTACATGGTAGGGACAAAAAAGGTCCCTCAGGCTATTTCGTAAGGGCACTAATCCCATTCACGAGGGCTCAGACTTCATGACCTCATCACCTCCCAAACCATCATCTTGAGGTAAGTTAAGATTTTCACCTAGGAATGGTGGTAGTGCTGGTGACAGTGGAGATTCAGACCAAAACAAAATTATTTAGTGTGACTTTTTTTTTTTCTTTCTGGTTACCTGGCTACAAATTAGAACATAAGAAAACAATCTTTCAATGAAGTTATTTTCCCGTTGTGGAAAACTCTTGATACTTCTTGATGGAAGACCCACATCAACTCTATGGTTCCTAAGAAAACACTCTGTCTTGAAAACTTGTGTGTTCACTGGTCCCATGCGTATTGATTACAGATGTGACCATCCAGTTGAAACACAACTCTACCTGTGTATGTCAAGAATAGATCTAGGTATATCCAGAATGCCATAATGTACTTGGGCAAACCCCCAAGGTTGTCATTGTCGTATGTTTTTTGTGCACAAATGGCTTAAACTTATCCATTACTGCTTATTGTTCTTACATAAAGCTTATCAAGAAAATTAGATGCTAACCGGCTAACTTATGACAGCCTTAGATCAACATACATTGCTTAAAAAACTCGTAGACCTAAGCAAGTGTAAATTTTATTTTCATTCCCAAGATTTTATAAGAAGTTGATTTAGAACTGCACAAAAATAGCAAAAGAAACATACTAAATCATGAGCTCTTGTAAGTGCAGGGACAATATTTTACTCCTTTATATATACCTAGCACTTAGAACCTAGTATATACAGTAGATGTTTAATAAATAATAAAACCTTGGCTTTAAGATTGGGGAACAGGATGAGCGATAGGCTTGTGGTTGTACTGGTGGTTACGAAGCAATACTTTTTCACTTTTTGAACTATGAAAAACCTCAAATACATAGAAAAATATAGAGAAGGTAAAATAATTATATAGACTACCCATATATACTCTACCTACATTTAACGGCATTTCATGTTTTGCCATATTTGCTTTCTCTCTGTGTGTGTGAGATATATATATTTGTTGTTGAACCATTTCACACAGTAAGTCGCCTATATCATGACACTATGCTCATACACATTTTGGCATGCCTCTCCTATGAATAGGGACAATTTCCTACATAATCACAATATTACTATAACACCTAAGAAATTGAACAATTCCCTATTATCCTCTAATATGCAGCCTGTAGTGAAATTGCCCCAATTATCCCAAGAATGTCTTGTAGACATCACTGCAAAAGCAGAATCCATTCAAAGTTCAAACCTTCTGTGTGGTTCTTTGGGTTTATTTCATCATATTTGATCTTTAAAGTTTACTTATTTCAAGTTTTCCATTTCCCCCACATGTATTTAGTCCATATGCCCCTGAATTGCAGCAAGTATTTTAAAACCCATAATTTGAAACTGAGCTTTGTGGATTAGGTAAGAAGGACGCTATAGATACCTCTGGTTCATCCTCCCCACCTTTGAGTAAATAAAGGGCATTTTGGTCCATCCTCCTGCAGGTTGGGCATTATTTGCACTTGGCATATATCAATACTTGTGACTTGGGGCGTAAATCATTATAAGCATCTTTTCATGCTTAATCAACTCAGTTTAAATCCCCTGACTAAAAAGGGAGTCTGCTTTCCAGAATCAGATTGGAGGAAAAGAGGAGATTTTAAATTTCTTCCTGCTCCTAAAAATGGAATGCTCGTAAGTGATATATATTGGCAATGTAAAATACTTATGATGGGGGAAGAATGCAGAAATTAACTTTCTAACTTGAACAACTTTAATTTTATAATTCGCCATTTTAGAAAAATCATTATAATCAAAATGCGCTATACTGTGCTCCAGGTACTGGGAGGGAGGAAAAAACACTGATGGGACAGAGCTTTGTTAGAGAATGTGACAGAGAAAGTGAAAAAAAAAAAAAACAATGAGAAATAAAGATTTTCAAATACCAGCACCTGAAAGGGCAACCCTTTTCATTTTTGTTCTACCACCTGGTGTTCTAGTCCCACCGAGAACACCACTGCATTCCAGACCTTTACCAGGCCTTTCTTACCCTGCCATGGGGATATGTGGGTGGGGAGGTGCAGCTGGGCCCAGTGCTCTTCACATTTAAAGTACTATTGCCACTGTTATAATATTTAGCTATACTTCTACCACTGTAAACAATAAAACCTCAAGCAGGGGTCATTCACTTCCAAGACATTAATTGGTGTAAGGTAGAGGCTATGACAATACCACATGTTAATTCATATTTCTTCCTTAGTAGCAGAGTCTCAACAGAATGCCATCTCTATGATATTATTCAGCAGCCTTTTCAAGCCGCAATCATGTGATTGCCATTTGGGTAGTGAGATGTAAACAAAACTATGGTGTGGGACTTCTGGGATCCAGCCTTGCCTCCCTCCTCCTTGGTACCTGAATATTAAACTTCAAAGAACTCTTTTCTTTTATGACTAATCATTTATGAAATTAATTGGGTCAAAAACATATGGCCCATTATATTCAAGGGCTATAACACAGGAAGTCTTAGGAATGCCAAAGGGAAAATAGATTCCTCTACGGAAGAAATCAGTGCTCTTCAAATGTGACTGAAAAAGATGTTTGTCTACTTAAGTTCCAGTATAAAGCCTCATTCAAAGGCTTATTGGAATGCTGAATTGAATATACATAGCAGAGGAAGATGTAGCTGATAATAGGAACAGAGCTGCTGTGCTTTCTATCCACGGTATGCGAGGGCACAGGAGAAAACACACTCCACTCAAACAAGGGTATGGTGATTTCAGGCCTCATTAGAAACACAGGGAGGTGAAATCAATTGTAAGCCAGACAGGAAAGAATCAAAATCAGTAAGAAAAGAAATTTTAATTTCAAGCTTCTAAGGAGAAACTATAAATAATGCAAAGTCTAAAACCTATCAGCAAAAATACATCATGGTATCTATCTCAAGCAAAACCACTAAACTTGAAAGTTTCTTGAAGACATTCAGTACTGAATATTTAAAAGCAAATGCACATATTTGCCAGAGAGGAAAATATGTTTGGGGGCAAAATATTAAGATGAAGTCTGGGATGATACACATCAAAATATTAACGTGGACATATGTGACTCTGGGTTATTTTCCTTTTCTTCCTTTTACCTTTATGTAGTCTTCGAAAATTTTAAATTGTGAATGTATAATTTTTGTAATTAGAAAGACAAAGAGCTTTTGCAAAAAGAAAAACGTTCAAGTAGACATACAATAACATTGTATGAACTTTAGACATGGAAGGCTCATCAAATCCAAATACTTCCCAAATATCCTCCACAAAACAATCTAATGACTTGCTCTTAATGCAAGAATGGTGCCTCCTAATAATCCCCGTATTTGGTTGCTGCTAATGGTTGAGCCCAGCACCTATGAGCTGTAGTCTGGCGCCTTGCTTCTCAAAGTGTCGGTCTCCAAATCAGCAGCATTAAAATGACCTGGAAACTGGTGAGGCATGAGATTGGAGAAAAACAGATTTTTAATTTCCTTCTCCTAAAAATGTCATGCTCTAAAGTGATATATGGAAATGTAAAACAATTTTGGTGGGGAGAATATGTAAAAATTAGCTAACTTGAACAATTTCAATGTTATGATTCTCAGTGTTACACTTATTAGAAATGTAGAAATCTCTGACCTAAACTCAAACCTGCTTGAATGGGGGAATTGGGGAATTACTGAGTTAGGGAAATTATTCTACCCCTCTATCTATAACAGATGTCCCCAGAAAACTGTTGAGAGTGGTGTTATTTAAACTAAGAGGTACAGAAATAAAATCTAATCATTCAAAATTTCTATATGAACTGCTTTCCATCTATAGCTACTTCTAACAACAAAACAATAAAAACAGCTATTAGTACTACTGCTACTACATCAAAGGAGAGCAATTAACATTTATTGGGTTTTTACCATTCATCAGACACAGGGGGGCACATGCTTACTGGTGCCCTGTAATGAACCATGTCAACACTTATGAATGCCCTTAAGTAGTCTCTTTTCCTTAAATCTCAGCTGAGTCTGCGACTTGCTTTAGCCCCTAGGAGGCTGGGCCAGTTCCATGCCAATGCCTTGAGAAGGTCTGGCAGTCTCTGCCTTTGTTCTCTTGGAAGCCTTAGGTGCCATGTAGAAAATCTGGTTACTCTGCCGGAAAGGCCACATGCAGGGACCATCGTGCCGGATCATGCTACAGGCAGAGGCCCTCAAACAACATGGGGACGAGGCAAGAGTCCAGCCTGCAGCCAACCTGCCAGCTGAATGCAGTCACGTGAGTGAAGAGCAGAACAACTGCCCATCTGATCCCATCGCAGACTGCTGAATTATAAGATAATAAAATGGTTATTGTTCTAATCCACCAAGTTTTGAGGTAGTTTGCTACGCAGAAATAATAACCAAAATAGTGCTTTATAGACCTTTGTCTCATTTCAAACTCACAACAAATAGACACTAATAACATCCTCTTTCTACAGAAGGGTTTAGCTAATTTGAATAAGGTCACACATCAGTAAGGGCAGGAGCTAGGCCTTCACTATAACAGAACGATTCTGTGTATGATTCAACACACATCAGCTCAGTTTCTGATTTGAGAGCAGGGCATTTCCTATTACTGGCCTCTGTCTTCTCATTCCTAAAGTAAAGAGAGTGAACTAATTCACTGAATGTCTAAGATCCTTTTCAGCTCTGAAATTCCATGACTCTGCTTAAGTGAGTGGTCCATGCTGAGTGCTTACGCAGGGGGCCTCCGGCACATCATACTGCACACACATGTGCACACTGCTGAGCACAGGCAAGAAGGGCAAACAGCAGCCTGAGCACATCCCATCCCAGTGGCGCAGGCAGTCAGAAGCACAGGACCACACCACCAACTGGCAAGGGAAGGCCCAATGCATATTAACACATTCTAAGCACGCAGCCCTTGTAGAATGTCCTCAAACAACTCAGTCTGTCACATGGTCCTTTGAGTTTTTCAATTAAAAAAGAAATGGCACATGTAAATATTACCGTCTCCTTTTCAGTCTGCTAATTTGTGTTTCGGAAAGTCTTCCAACAAGAAAAACACATGGTTAATCACCTTTGAGACCCAATATAACAAAGTAGCCTAGAAAGAAAAAAGGGGCTTTTTAAAAATTGTTATGTGGGCAATCAAACCTAATCTATTCTAATTTATTCACATGAAGGTCAATTATCCAAATGCTCTTCATTCAGCCTGCACCTGATCCTGGTGACCAGCGAACCATTCGAAGGGCAGCTGTTTTGCGTGTGCAGGTTTTAATATGAATTAGTTATCACATTTTTACATTTTCTTCTTTTTCTACCAGTTAAGCTAACATGGCCTGCTTGATGAAGTACATTTAAGTGGAGGGAAAAACACTCGGCATTTCTTGTACTCTGGAATGAAAACACATTCGCCATGGCCTCTCTCTAGTCAATGTGTATGAAAACCCCACCAGATTCGCACTATCGCCACCTGTTTGAAGGAAAACACCACAACGGCTTTAAGGAATATGGATACCACCTTCGGAAGAACCCCACACTGAACAGCAGCCCACGCGCCATGCACTTCTACTGGCACCAAGCTAGCACCGAGCACGAGATGAGCAACTGGACCGGAGGCCCATATGCTGGTGGGATGCAGGCAGCAAAGCTACGTCACAGGCCAATCACTCCTTCCTCTAAAGCTATTTCATCTTCAAAATGAGCCTAAAATGCACGTCGAGGAACAACACACATTTGTCTTTACGCTCCTCGTGAAGGCCTTTGCTTGTTGATTTGCTCAAGGGTGAAGCTTAAATGTGAGTCAACTTGTTTATTTGTGTTAGAACGGAAGAGAAATTTACCGGGGAAGAACAAAAATATTGGAAGCACTCCACGATAAACGAGAGAAACGATGCCAAAGCTCTTAGCAGCAAGACTGGATCAGTTGAGAATTGTATTCGGATGCTGGGAACAAAGAAATAAACATAAGGAATTAAACATACAAAGATTTATTTTCTCACATCAAAGAAGACTGGTGGTAGACAGGCCGGGGCTGGTATGCTGCTACCTAGAGCCAATCAGGAACTCACACCCTTTGACTTGTCACCTCTCTCAGGCAAGGCCACCTTCCTCAGGTTATGGGGCTGAGCTCCAGCCACTCTAAAGGCATTTCACACGCAGCAGGGGAGAGGGGAGAAGGGGAAAGGGCTCCTCTCCCAGCTGCTTTCGCTTCTTAAAAACAGCCCTGCCAGAAGTCGCGCACCACGCCCTTGTTCGCGTATCATTGGCCAGAAAGCAGTCACGTGATTCCACCCTGTTGAAAGGGAGGTTGAAAAAAATCACAGAATAGATATTTTGTTGAAATTCTGCTACTAAGGAAGAAGTAAAAAATTGATATTGGATGTTCAATAGTCTCTGCCATATACCAATTAATGTCTTGGTAGTAAATCACCCCTGATTGGGGGTCAATCATTTCCAGTAGTAAAAGCATAGCTAAAAATAATAACAGTAGTAATAATTCCTTAAATTCGAAGAACTTCCATGTAAAAGTTACAATTTGGTTCATATAATAATCACATGGTAGGAACAATAAAAATGACAATAATTATTGATATTGACAGTAGAAATTAGTAGCAGTATTTGTTATTTAGTAAACACTAGATTCTGTACCCAGTGCTTTAATACCTTATTTTAACCAATCTTCATATCAACTTTGTGAGGTTTTTACAAAGTCCATTTGACAGAGAAGACGCTGACTTTAGAGATGGGAAGTGACTTTCCTAAGCCATTATCTTTTGCTAGAAGACAGAACAATTCCATCAAAGCCCCCCTGCTCACCCTGATGAGGTCGTTAATATCCTCATTTTACAGTTAAGGAAACTAAGGTTCAAATAACTGCAGTACTTTAATTTTCTATAATTTACTATAATTTCAAACCAATGGTAGGATTTTGATTGTAAAAATGGTTTTTTACCCACTAGTCCTTAAGGGGTCCAGAGAAGGAGTTAGCACATCTGGCTTCCCATCCTGGCTCTGTACTTTAACAGAGATTTTTGACTGGATTATGAAAATAATACATACTCACTGGGAAGGAAAAATTAAAACAATACAGAAAAAAAGAAAGTAAAAAATCACCCCGAACACCACCAACTGGAGAGAATATAGCCATGTGAACATTTTGGTGAGCATTCTCTGGGGTTTTTATAATCCAGATTTAAAGATGGGGAGGGGGACGGAGAGGGAGAAAGGTTAGGTAATTTGTGTAATGTCTCTGAGCTACAGAGCCAGGACTCAGGTTCACCCTGCCCAGTCTCCAGTGTTCTCTGACCCAGGACATTCATGAGTCTTACCTTTCCTGCTGGAAGACATTCCATATACATTCGAGATTTAAAATTCCATGACAAAAGACTGCCTTTTCTTTTAATGGGTTTTAAGGAAAATGCCTTTTTAAATTTCTCTTTCAAGCATACATATGAAGAAATGTGAAATATGACCATTAATGAATTACCCACACCATATATGAATTTTAACACCTTAAACAAGACTTGGGGTTTTGAACATTAAAAATGCATTGAAGTCAACTCATTTCTCATTTTCTTTTGCCAACTCCATAAATCTGCTTGAAATCTTAAGTATAGATTATGTATTTAAGTGATTCTGGTATTCTGGCAAGTAAAAACATAAAATGTAATTAGAATTCCATATAACTATAACGGAAGAAGCACAAAGTAAGATGGCATACTGAGAAGGAAGGGGTTTGTGCATTCATTTCAGTATTTTTTGCATCATATATCCTGTATCAGGCACTGGGAAGACAGATCAATCCGAAAAGAGGACCTTCGATCTAGTATGAGTACTGATACTTCCCTCCAGTGTCTAAGGCTCCTTAACCTGGGCGCGGGTATCTTTTAGGCTGGATAATTCCTTGTTACAGCGAGCTTCCTGTGCACTGTTTAGCAGTATTCTGACCTCTTCTCACTAGACGCCAATAGCACACCCACCCGAAACTGACCATCAAAAATGTCTCCAAATATTGCCAAATGTCCCCCCAGGGTTGGGCGGTACCATAGCTCACAGCAGAGAACCACCGATATGGTAGATCCCCGCCAGTTCACAAAACCTGGGAAGATTTCCAAGGAGACAGTGATAACTGAAGCAGGCCATGTGAAGAGTGGGAGGGAGAACATTCTGAGACAAGGATCTCTGGGATAAATGGTAGAGTCCACGCCAGCCATGGAAGGTAAGGTGGTCTAGGGTCAGACGATGTGAGCTTCTGGATAGCTGACTGGAGAGTTTAGAATTTAGTCTGCAAGAAATGGGGATTGTGATACTATAATACACACACGCACACACACACATGCATGCACACACAGGTTTTTGTCCATGGTTCCTGGCTGATAACTCCCACAGATCTTGTTACAGTCTTGTTACTTAACATTCAGGTGCTTTAGGCCTCAGAAGCAGGCCTCAGGAAACAGAATCTCTCTCTGACCTCCCCTGCCCTTCTTTCACCTGCTCCTTTTTCTCCCTAAGGTAGGCCTTAGAAACTAAAAATACACTCTAATCTTCCCCTCCCTTTCTGATTGTGGGGTCATAAGATCCTCAGTTCAGAAGGGGTCCTGCCCCAGACCCAGGAGGAAGGAATGCTGCACAGAGAGGCCAATTTGAAGATAAGCCTTGCTGGGCTTCCCCACGTGGTGTGTTAGTATTAGATCATACCCTTTTTGTCCAATCACATTTCTGTGTGGTTGTCGATCACACCTATCCAATGAAGTCTCCATTAAAGGCCCAAGAGGACAGGGTTCAGGGAGCCTCCAGAAAGCTAAACACATGGGAGTGTGACATGCCAGGCAGGGCATGGAAGCTCTATTTCCCTTTCCATACCTTGCCCTACACATTTCTTTATTTGTATCTTCTATGATATCCTTTATTAATAAAGTGTTTCCCTGTGTCCTGTGAGGCACTCTAGCAAATTAATCAAACCCAAGGAGGGGGTCATGTGAACCCTGATTTATAGCCTGCTGGTCAGAAGCAGAGGTAAAACACCCTGGGGCTCGAGACTGACATCAGAAGTGAGGAGGGACTTGTGGGACTGATTCCTCAATCTGTGGCATCTGATGCTACTTCCAGGTAAAGAGAGTCAGAACTGAACTGAATTAGAGGACACCCAGCTGACATCTTCTGCAGAACTGATTGCTTGCTTGTTGGTGGGGAACCCCCATCCCACACACACGTACTTGATCACAGAAGCCTTCCGTGTTGACTGTTATGGTGTGAGAACGAAGAATATACAGTTTGTGTTTTTCCATTCAGGGATCAACATGTTTGTGAGCAGTAATTCAGGCAAAACGCATAAAAAGCAAGTCCTCCGAGGTGAGCGTGAAGGTGGGTGCCAGCCTGCTGCCCTTAGAATTGCTTTAACTAAAGACAAGCAGGGGATGGAATAGCGACAGCCCTTCTCTGAAAATGTCTACTCAACGAAGTGTCCGAACACACTGAGAATTTTCTGATTTTTAAAATAGAAATATTGACCACAAAGTATTCTGCACATTGACCACTACAAAGTGCACTCCCATCAATACTAACTCCTCATTGTCAACATTCTCGTTGCTGTGCTTATTAAAGGGGGACAGGGCGCTGACGGCCAACGCCAGCATTTCTAGACATGGCCCAAGAAACTCTGGTGTCTGGGGAGTGCTAATAACATCTGTACGTGCATACAGATGTGCGCACAGAATTATTTTCTTTCTAAAACTTATCTTTTAAAAAGGAAACCATTTATGACAAAGGATGTGGAATAGGAGAAACATTTTTAACCTTCATACGTTGTGTTATAAATGGTTACGTTCCCTAATTTATATTTCCCTACCAAATAAGGAGAAGACCACAAAAAGTAAATATTTTCTTAAAGCAATTAGTTTGTCTGTGAGGCCACATTTTTCCTGTCCTGTCTTAACAGTTCATGTCGGTATTCCGTTTATACTTAACTGAGATATTATAAGTCTGGAAAACATTGTCCTGATCAAGTTGACTGGGACTGTATGGAGAAGACCTTGGCTTTGGTACTCAGAGCTTATGCCAGGGCCAAGGGCCATCTTGAAATAAAGACAAAGAAAGTGTGAGCCCCTGAAAAGGTCATGGAGGAAGCTGTCTCACCAGCTGTCCGCAAACAACACTCCAATGTAACCAACTGACAGTGAAATACTCTCAAGGAAGTATTAAAACAACAGCAGGGCAAGGGAAACACATCTGTGACCTCCCAGACAATTGGGCATCAGTGTTTAGGAGTGGGCGGGCCATCTCCTCCTGTGTATTTGAGGCAATTTTCTCCCATGACACACTATGTTTTGTCTTCCTGAACATTTAACCTCCAGCTTTGGACAGCAGAGTCCTGGCCCAAGCCCATTCCTTTAGAGAGTACTTGAATGGTTACTGGAAGTGACACTTTTCTAATTATTTTGTCAAGCATCAATCTCAGAAGTTCCCAGTTCCTCTGTGCTCTGACTGACAGGGCAATCAGTGCTTTACTCAAAGCATAAGCACCAACTTTTCCTGGATGGCGAGAACTCCCCACGTGCCCAAAGGAAAAAAAAAAAAATTCACAGCTAGAAGAAGGTAAGCTGTCCTCATGGGCATGACATTTTAAAAGTGCGTGCACCCATCCTTCTTGGGTATAGCGATTTTCTATCTGGCATCCCTTTGAAATGGGGACATCCCCAATTTCAAGGAGTATATTTCTAATTCTCAACCATCATGCTAAGATTTACTACATACTCACTGTGGCTGCTGAAAATGCAATCAAAAGGCACAGCAAGAAAGCCAATCTCAAAGATCTCTCTAGTCAAGGCAGAAAGAATGCTCAGGGATGGAGCAGGAGTCTGGACCCACCCCCCGCAACTCCAAATCAAAACTTGTGTTTCCACTTTCTGACGTGCTGGGCCTTCTGAGAGAAAAAAGGGGGCGACGAGTGGCACGAGAACCCTCACAGGAACATTAAGTACTCTTCCTAATCAAATTTAGGCAAATTCCACTCATTTGTTTTTTTCTAACAGTGACCCCTGCATATTAGCAGACGTTCTGCTTTAGTTTTGCCCTTAGAAATAACGTTGTGCATAATCTCTGAGATGATATACAGAAAGAGAAATGCGACTGTTGGATCAGTCTTTCAACTGGTTTGAAAGCTGCCAGCCTGGTGCTAAAAATCAAAGAGGGCACAGCACAGGGGCTCCCGTTACATGACGAGTGAGGGTCACCAGGATGGATCGAAGAGGGACTCGGCAAGTGTCTGAAATATATTATGGGGGAAAGAAATCAGAGCACCTGTGGTTCTTCCCCTGAATATAAGCAGACAACCCACCATATCCTCAAGAGCTCAGAGGCGTAGAGACAAAGCAGGTAATTCAAAAGCAGATAATTTTGGGATGCCTAGACTAATCCTAACTAGTCTCCTAACGATTCTCTTTGTCTCATCTTCCCTTTCCACGAGGCGTACTCTTATCTTTGTCTAAGATGTCATCATGCTGGTGCTTACAGCCTTTCAGAGGCTTCTCTTTTTATCTAGAATAAAATTCAAACTTCGTAATTGGGCCGCAAGCCCCTTCCAAGCTGGGTCCAGCTTCCCTCTTAGCCCTGTGTCTGGGTTCTCCTCGTTCACTCTGCTCTGAAACCCTCTGGCCTGTCTCCTGCCGCTCAGCTCTCACTTGCTTTTTCCCTGCTCTTTCACTTAGCCTCAGATCACCAAGGTTCATTTTTTTACATCAGCAGGCCTCAGTTAAAGTGTTGCCTCCTCAGAGAAGCCCTCCCTGGCTACTCCGCTGCAGCAACTGCCGCCTCATTAGTGAGGCCACGAGAACGCACCTCAGACTCTGAACCACAGGCAGCAGGATGGACCACGCTCCCCCGGGGCTGCCCGAGCCAATGACTAGGCACGAGGGACACTAAGGCAGGTCCATTCCTGGGAGACACGGGGCTTCTCTACTGGCTGACTCTGGCTCCAGGACTCCCCAACGTCTGAGCCAGACCTGTCTCCGTCTGCACAGGGGTTTAGGATGCTTCCCCCTCCAACCTTCCTTCCCTTGGGGTCAGACCTGCATCACAGTCTGATGGCCGGGCCAGCCTCTCCGGGCTCCATTCCCATTTTCTCGTAATAAAATCCTTGCACATTTAATCCTGCCTCGGTGGTATTTGGGACCCTGATTAACATACTATCATCCCGTTTTATTGTCTTCTTAGCACTGAAGAAAATTTTCTGGAGTGGCACTCAGCAATTCCTATTTTACCGAGCCCTCCAGGTAGTTCTAAGGCGTGCTCAAGTTTGGGAAACAATGACCTGATATTACATGGTTAATTACAGGCACAGTAAGAATCAGGCCCCAGCTCTATGAATTCCCATTCATTTCTCAGCCACCAGTACTCTTTCAACGATACACATAGTCCTTAGGTTGTATCTCTGCTGAGATACCCTGCTTTAAAAAATGAATTTATGCTGGCCATATTTTGACATCCACTTAAAAAAATGTATTTACTAAAACAGGCATTAACGTATCAGGTAAACTGAAGGAATTTCTAGAACATTGATTAGATCATAGCTGACTGACTCCGTGTTTCTAACTGGCTTTGTAGCTTTTAAGGCAGTAAAAATAAACTTTGCAATTTATACCTCTCTCTTGTGGGCGAAGCTTAATCTGATGTTCTGCCATTACTAACGTGGAAAGGCAGTCATGCTATCAAGATGGCATCTGGCAAGATGAAATGGCACTGAAGTTTGTCGCTATCGATTTTTATGTGGCAAAACTTGGGTCTTCTCCTTTTTTCCTCTTTAGATCAAGTACTCTCATCTCCAGGAAGAAATGCTACCGTGTTTGTGAACAGTGACTGCTCAGCCACAGGGCAGGCAAGTTTGATAATGACAAAATGGACTGATTACCATCAGGAAACTTACAGACAGTGAGGTATGAAATATTATCCAACCGAACATCCCAGATAAAAAGACACACCATGTCTTACTGCTTACAAAGGGAGGTGGCAGGAAGTTTCCTTTCTAACATAAATCTTTAACTATCTTTCCCTGGGGGGGGACGGGAATGGTTTAAATCTAGTCCATTAGAGCATTTAGATACAAGTCAGGATTCTGACAAGTAGGAATACTTAATTTGTTTTGAAGAACTGAGAAAGAAAACTTCCCCCATTATATGAATACAGAAACCAGGACCTCCTTCACTAATTAATGACCTCTGGCCTACAAAGTCACCTGTAGAATTTCTGAATGTTCTCTACAACTTTGTTTTCTCTTCCTTCTTGAGGTTGATAGTGTAAGTACACTTAATTATAATAATAACCCTCTGAAATCTAAGTTTTCACTGTACGAGCCAGAATCTGTTATACATCAGAATAGCTCTAATATATTTTTCGCATCTCAAAAATTGAGGAATAGGAAGTTTTTCAGTTTCTCACAATTATCTTTCCAAGCTCAAAGGCTTTGGTCAAAACACACATCACACCTGCTCAATCTCTAGAGAGAAAAACTTTGACAGGTGAAGTGAGAAAAAAAGCCTCTCCACTGCCTTCCTGTAACACGAAAAAAGATGAAATGTAGGCCTGGGATGACAGATTTTTTTTTTTTTTTTTTCAAATAGGTTTTAGTAAAAGGATGATATCTTTGGAAACTTAAACTGCAATTTTACCTTCAACAAATACAAAGTAGAATATCCTGTAAAGAGAGTATTTGAAAATTATAAAATATTTATTCGTTCGACAAGTATCTATTAAGTGACTACTACATCTGTATAACATCATTACTAAGAATTACTGGAAATGAACAACAATTAAAAGTATAATGTGCTAAGAGATTTCTGTGTCTTATTATGTCATTTAATAGTCGTAACAACCCTGCTGAGTTGTTTCTATTAACACACCCATTTCACAGGCAGGAAAAAAATGAATCTTAGAGGAATTAACTCCCTTGAGAAAATCACAGGAAGTAAGAGTAGAATTCCAATCTGGAATTCCAGCCTGGAACTCCAACCCAGGCTGACTTGTAAGCTGACTTGGGTTTTGACTATGTGGTTGGTCTAACACTACACCAAGTACCCTGAAGAATATAATGCCTGCCTTCAATAACTTTATTGGGAAAACAGAAGAGAAAATAACTACAGTATAGCCGCTACACTGAGTGCTATAAGAGGGGAAAAAGTGTGACATAGAAGCATGCCAGGTGGTGACGAATTCTTGAAGATACGGGGGTGGGACAGATGGAGGATGGAGCCAAGAGATCGAGGTCACTCGCGTTTGTTTCCTGACCTAATCTTATATCTGTCTAAGACTTCTCCCTGGAGTTACATATTTGCTCAAAAATACATTATCAGCAACTACTATGTGCCAGTATAATGCAGCATGGACCCTGCCTTCATGAAGGGCATAGTCTAGCAGGAGAAGTGAGGCAGTTTTCAAAGAGGGTCATGCAGTATCTCCTGCCACACACACTTGTGCAAGGTGACTGCCATTCCCATATTAAGAAATGGGCTTTATTTTTCCACCCCTCCCACCCCTGAATCTCCCCTCACCCCTTGAACCTGGGCTGGACCTGTGACTGCTGTAATATAATATGGCAGAAGTGACACGCTGTGAGTCCTGGTCTGGAGGCTTCCACATCCTGTCTTTTGGTACCCAGTCACTGTACATGATCACTTTGAGACCACCATGCTGTGAAAAGGCAAAACCACACGGAGGGATGAGGGGCGATGTGGAGAGAAAGAGGCCGAGGAGCAACGCGGTGCCAGACATGTGACAAAGCCATCTGGAGTGTCCAGCACAGTTGAGCCTTCAGGTGGCTTCACTTCATCCACCCATGACGGCCGCTTATGGCAGACTCCAAGCAAGGATCACTCATCTTAGCCCTGTGGGCCCACAGAACCATGAGAGAGAATGACACGTTGCTGTTTTAAGCCACTAAGCTTTGGGTTGGTTTGTTAAGGAAGCAATGGATAATGAAAACAGAATTGAATACAAAATTACCTGCAGGACCATATAATTAAACAAGAAATGGAGTATAATTTGAGAAATCATAACAAGGAACATACTCTTGCCTTCAATCAGGTCTGAGGGGTTCATGGAAGGCTCTCTGCATAATTACATTTAGGCTGAGACCTGAAGGGTAAGTAGAAGAAAGAAAAACATGAGGGGGAAGTTTGGGGCAAAAAGACTAGCCCAGGCAAGGTTCTGATTACGCAGATGTGCTTACACATTCTAGGAAGGGAGAGAAGATTAGTGAACAAATTCAACCAAGCAGATAAAAACAGGCATCAGTGGGCTAGAGAGCTAGGCAGGGGCTGGCTCTCACGCAGGGTGGGGAACCCGTGGCCTTGGAGCCACATGTGGCCTTTTGGATCCTTGAGTGCAGCCTTTGACTGAATCCAAATTTTACAGAACAAATCCTGTTAATCCCTTTTGGTCGAGGGGCACTTGGGGATCTGAGAACCCTGAGACCCTGAAAACTTTCTGAGAGCCTTCCATGAACCCCTCTGACCCCTTTTTTTTCTGGTCCAATGGGCACTTTATTCATGGTCCTCTTTGTCCTCTTCGACCCTGACTCACCCAGAGTGTCCCTGACAACATGACAAAAGAACACAGAACCGCAGCGGGGTGTGGAGGTGTGTGCACGGCTGGCAGGAGCCGGCTGCAGCGAGCACTGGCTGCTTCCGCCCCGCTCCTCACAGCTCGGCCCTGGGAGCCGCGTGGAGGGCTCTGGGCTGGGGGAGGCCTGAACACGTGGGACAGGAGCTGGATTCCCACCCAGACTCCACGTGAGGCCGGGACTGCTGCAGCCTCTTTGGTTATCAGCTGTGTGCGTGCCTACAGAGTGGTGGGCAGTGTCTGAGTACTCAGAGGGTGGAGGTCTCTCCCCCGTTACCTGATATATAGCCTCAAGAGCTGATCAGTCCAACACGAAAGTCCCCGGCCATGGTAAGCATTTTGAACCGTATCCAAGAGCAAGAGGAGCTAAGCAAGATGGAAGACAGAAGATTTGTGGCCACTGTGATTGTCATGAGAAGGGTTTCAGGGTAAGTCAATGGGGAACCTGACTAACCACATTCTTGGAGCTCAAGTGCAGGGTGCCCTAAAGTGAAGCCCAGTCTTCACCCTTGGCCTCATATGACTAGAAGGTTCTTAGCTTTAAAAAAAGAAGAGGGGAGGGCTTCAGTGTCCAGGGAATTAATTTTCTGAATTCAAATTTAATGACCCACACAAAGTGTTTAAGTGTAGAGTCTACACATAAATCTGACCTACTTCAGGAAGTGGATTTGACTGAATTTAATAAGCTAAAGGAAATAAAAGAAAAAGAATCACATGGCTTGAATAAGAAATTTAAATGAAATTTTCAATTTTCTTGTGGCTTTCTCAGGCCCAAGTTAACGAAAGATGTGCACACAGTGAGCTCCTTAGGCTTCAGCCTCTGCTTTAGCTGTCTGTTCCTGCTGAGTCTGTAACTGCATTTTCTTATTTTATTTACGTGCTTTTCTCTACAATGCTGCTATGGTTTGAATGTGCCCTCCAAAACTCATGTTGAAATTTAATTGCCATTGTGGTAGTATTAAAAGGTGCAGCCTTTAACTGCTTAGGTTGTGAGGGCTGTGACCTCATGAATGGATTAAAGCTGTTACCGCAAGAGTCAGTCAGCTATTGCTGGAGTGGGCTTCTGATAAAAGGACACATCAGTCCCCATTTCCTCTCGTCTCCAGCGCTCGCTTGTCTTTCTGCTTTCTGCCACAGGATGATGCAACAAGTGAGCCCTCACCAGATGGCTGAGCAGATGCCAGTGCCATGCCTTTGGAATTCCCAGCCTCCAGAACTGTGAGCCAAATAAACCCCCTTATAAATTACGTAGTCTGCGGTATTCTGGTATAGCAGTGGAGAACGAACTAAGATGAATGCCCAAATGTTTCACACCACTTAGAGGGACAGATACCCACTGCCATCCTCATCCGTCCTTGCCCTACACATCACACACGTAAGGGGAGCTGCTGCTCTCCAAGCACAGCTGTTGCAGACCTGAAATTCTCCCTTCCTCTGTCATGAAGAGGTCTGATGGCTGGGAGGGTGACAGGCTATGCAAAAAGGGACACTAGATACTCTGCTGCCTGAGGCAAGAACCCATAGGACCACCACGAAGAGAAAAACTTGGAGAAGATAGAACATGTTGCTAACAGGGTTGGGATCACAGTGGTTTTCATTTCAGTTTTGTTTGCTTTTGTGTATTTTCTAAGACAAATAAGAATTACTTGAGCAATAATTATTTAAATCACAATACTGGTGTATTATTAAGAGATACTCAAATGGCATTTGGCCAGAGTACCTAGGGATGTCTGAAGTCCTCAGTCAATAACCATGAGGCCACTGCGCAAGGCTGCTGAGGGTAATAAATGTGCCAGCAAAGTAAGGCAAGGCAATGTGACCTCTTTTATTAGCTGAGGTGAGAGTCCCAAAATCTTAGCAAGACAGAAAGACTGTGTTGAGGGCTTCTTTATCCAAGTTAAAGACATTAGGACATCATAATTGCTCTTTCAACTCCTGTGTCTCAACTCTACCCCTCTAAATCTAAGTTTCTTAACTTACCACTCCCTCCATTGAAACTGGAAAACTTCACTCTTCTACAGTTACAGGAAAAGTAGCCAGAAGAAAGAGAACATACGGCATTTACTCCACAAATGGCTACAATGGGTCTGGTCTAGGCTGGTCCAGCCTTTCCTGGGGCAGGATACAAGAAAGGTATGGGTGGCTGGGCATGGTGGCTCACGCCTGTAATCCTAGCCCTCTGGGAGGCAGAGGTGGGCGGATTGTTTGAGCTCAGGAGTTCGAAACCAGCCTGAGCAAGAGGGAGACCCCGTCTCTACTAAAAATAGAAAGAAATTAATTGGACAGCTAAAAATATATAGAAAAAATTAGCCGGGCATGGTGGCGCATGCCTGTAGTCCCTCGGGAAGCTGAGGCAGGAGGATCACTTGAGCCCAGGATTCTGAGGTTGCTGTGAGCTAGGCTGACGCCACGGCACTCACTCTAGCCCGGGCAAAAGAGCGAGACTCTGTCTCAAAAAAAAAAAAAAAAAAAAAAGAAAGGTATGGGTGAGAAATGATGAAGAGGAGGAAGAGGAAGAAGAAAGCAAATTGATTTGGCCAGCTTTAGGAGAAAACCTTGGTCTGTGTTACCCTTGGCCAGGACCTGAGGATAAC